>APFE030597227.1:23270-64039 GCA_000404065.3 Pinus taeda
CTTTGTCTTTGAATGATATGCAGGGTTCTTTACCAAGAAAATTGCACTTTGGTTGTCACAGTCTATCCTTATAGCTCCCTGTACTAACCCCATACTTAAACACAATCTCTGCAACCAAATTTCTTCCTTGCTTGCATGAGCGGCTGCCATGTATTCTGCCTCTGTAGTTGGTAGTGCCACTATATATTGTTTCTTAATCATCCAACTGACTGCACCTCCAAATAGGTTAAACACATACCCACTTGTAGATCTTCTCTAATCCAAATATCCAGCCCATTCTGCATCAACAAAGCCATGAATATCCAACACTCTGTCCAATCCTGGTCTTCCTTGGTGGCAAAAACCATAATCACTAGTGCTACACAAATACCTGAAAACTCGTTTCACTACTATCCAATGCTCATTCCCTGGTTTTGACATAAACTTGCTCAATACTCCCACTGCATGTGCAATGTCTGGTTTAGTAAAGACCATCGCATACATCAGGCTACTGACTGCACTTGCATATGGAGCACGAGACATGTCCTCTTCCTTTTCTTGCGTCTTGGGACATTGTTCAACATATAACTTTACACCTACAGGAATAGGAACCTTCACCGATTTACTATCCTGCATATTAAACCTCTGCAATATTGTCTCGACATACTTACTCTAGTTTAACCAAAGCTTCCTCTTTGTCCGACCTCTTTTAATTTCCATGTCCAAAATATAGTTTGCAGCACCAAGATCTTTCATGTCGAATTTGGAGGACAAATGCGTCTTCAAATCCTGGATAATTGCTTTGTCATTTCCAACCAGCAACATATCATCCACATACAAGACTGGATAAATAACATGGTCACTAATTAATTTAAAATACACACAGTGATCTTCTTTGCTTTTAGTGAAGCCAAGTCCCCGTATAAATGTATCAAATTTCTGATACCACATCCTTGGTGATTGTTTTAACCCATACAAAGACTTCTTAACTTGCATACTAGTTCTTTCTTACCCTTCACCGCAAAGCCTTCAGGTTGCTTCATGTAGATTTCCTCTTCCAAATCCCCGTGAAGAAATGTTGTCTTCACATCCATCTATTCTATCTCAAAATCAAAAGCAACAGCAACAAATAAAAGTAATCTAATAGAAGTTACCTCGGCAACAGGAGAAAAAATATCACCAAAATCAATTCCCGGCACCTGGGAATAACCTTTTGCTACCAACCGAGCTTTGTATTTCTCCACCTTCCCTTCTGCATTCTTCTTCTTGAAAACCCATTTGCTTCCAATGGGTTTCCTTCCAGCCGGCAACTCCACCAGATCCCAAGCCTCATTTTTGTGCAAAGATGCCATTTCATCAACCATGGCCTCTTTCCAGAGTTTTCCATCTTCTGAATCCACTACTTCCTTCACAGTTCAGGGATCATCATCAGTAACAAACAAAACAAACAGAAAGCAGATGGACTATACCTTTCTGGCTGCCTTCTTTCTCGAGCTGATTTTCTCACAGCCGGAGTTTGTGGCTCTTCATCTTCTGATTCCTCCTCTGCTACAGAGTCTGATTCTTCCTCCTTTAGTTCAAACTCTATCTTCACAGGTTCCTTTGGTTGGACTTCATGTTTAATAACATCTTTCACCTCTCTGAACACCACATCTCAACTGTACACAACCTTCCGTGTGATTGGGTTCCAAAGATTATAACCCTTTAAACCATCCTTATACCCAATAAATATGCACTTTTCAGATTTACTATCCAACTTGGTTCGTTTCTCCTTTGGAACATGTATATATGCATCACATCCAAATACCCTCAGATGTGAAAGAGTGGGTTTCTTACCAGTCCATACCTCTTGTGGAGTCTTATCCTCCAATGTTGATGAAGGTGATCTATTGATCAAGTTACATGTTGTCTCCACCACCTCTGCCTAGAATTCCTGTCCTAACCCGACACCACTGAGCATGCTTCTTGCCCTTTCCATCAACATCTTGTTCATTCTTTCTGCAACTCTATTTTGCTGAGGTGTATGTGGAGTAGTCTTTTGCCGTGCTATACCACACTTCTTATAAAATTCTTCAAATTCCTTACTGCAAAAGTCTCCACCATTATCTGTCCTCATCACCTTTATATTCTTCTCTATTTGGTTTTCCACCAAAGCCTTAAATTCTTTAAACCCGTCAAAGACTTCAAATTTCTTCTTAAGGAAATATATCCATGTACTCCTTGAGAAGTCATATATAAATGATACATAGTACACAAACTTACCCAGTGATGGAACCTTCACAGGTCCAAACACAAGCTCTAATATCTATTTCTCCCTCTTACCACCAGAGGGGAAACTCACCCGATTCTATTTCCCATATACACAATTTTCATAGAAATCAAAATCCTGAGAGCTATTACTCATACCTTCTACCATACATTTACCATGAAGTATTCGAAGGCCCTTCTCTCCAATATATCCAAGCCTTTGATGCTACATCATGGTCTTCTCTCCAAAGAGCACTAGATTTTCAGCTCCACTTTCAGGAACCACAGAACTGTTGCACCCATCAACAACAATGCTACCTTGCCGCTTGTACAGAGTTCCAATTCGAATTCCCCACATCAATAACAGTTCTCCCCAAACCATCTTGCTGGTATCATTCTCGAACACTGTTTTTACACTTGCATCATCCATCTTGCTTACAGAAATCAGATTTTTTGCCAATGCAGGAATATGTAGAACACCCAGAAGTGTTCTAACCCTTCCACCTCGCAACTTCAACTTACTTTTCCACGACCAACGATTCTAGCCTTCCTATCATCCCCTAAGAAGATATCACCACCATCGTATTTCTCATACTCGCAGAATCACTCTCTATGGGGAGTGAAGTGAAAGGATGCACCTGAGTCAATCAATCATGCCTCATGATCTATATGTGTACTTGAAGAAGCCAAGTACACATCCCCACCTTCATCTGAGGTGGTTTTTGCCTCTGCAGAAAGAGCATCATTAGATCCCTTTCCTTTATCAGGAGCTTTAGATTTACAGTCCCTTTTGTAGTGCCCTTCCTTTTCGCATTTCCAACACACCACCTTTACATGTTTTCTTGGAGATTTAGATCTCCCATTCGATGAATTATTTTTGTTTCTGTTCTGGGACCTTCCTCATACAGACAAGGCATCACCATTCTGGCTCTCCATATTTTTTGTCTCATCTCCTCCGTCAGTAAGGATGAGACTATTTCATCAAACTGCAAGGTAGTAGCATTGCTACCTGTTGAAATAACTATACTATCCCACGAATATGGTAGAGAACACAACAAACTAATGCACTTATCTTCATTTGAAATTTTGATATCAACAGACGATAAATGACTTACCATATTTTTAAACGCATTCATATGCTCTGTCGACGAGTCTCCATCTTTCATCCTTAGGTTATACAACGTTTTCCACTGGAACAATTTATTCACCAGAGACTTAGATTGGTACAAAGTCCTAACTTGTCCCACAAAGCCTTCACTATAGCTTCCCCTGATACATTCAACAATACTAAATTTGAGACACACAATCGTATTGTGCTTTTTAGCTTCTGATCCAACTTCTTCCATTCTTCATCGGACACTCTCGTTGGTATAGTACCTGCATCTACCATGATCCACTAATCTTTATCCACCAACAGATCCTCCATCTTGAGTTTCCATAACTCAAAACTCTGACCATTAAATTTCTCGATCTTTATCTTTCCACTGCTCAACATCTTCTTTCACCACTAGAATCGATCTCGTAGATCTCCCACTGAACATGGTCTACCACAGGCTTGAGTGAAACCCCTCAACAATAAAGGCGTTCCCTTGAAGCCAAAAGGATCTCATACCAAATGTAGGTTTTAACCCCGTACATAAATTACCTGCATACGAATTCTAGAACACCGAAAATAAATAATTCGAGAGCATAACACACAAAAAACATACACAGAGATTTTCCCTTGGATCCCAAAACCGGGACTACCAGCTTGATTTTTCATTATATTTTTTTCAATGTTACAATACATATTTATACATGCCGAAGCATCCAATACCATGGACCGAAAACCATCGCGTCCAAAACCATGTGCGAAAAACATGCACAAAACCATAGGTAGGTCCGCCCAACCTAATATAGGGTCCAAAACCATAGAGTGGGGTTACCTGCACCCCTCAAAACCCTTGTGACTCCCCTCGCTATGCAATCGATGCAACGAAGGGGGGGCTCCCCCCCTTCTAACCCACCGATTAACTATGTGGGCTAATCATGGAAAGAATATAACACAGCCCAACAGAGAGGGGATAACTATATTTGTAGGTAGGACAACTTCTTTCCCATAGACCAAATTAAAATGAGAAGTACCTATGGAGGCCTTCTGAGTTATTTGATCTACCCATAGAGAAAATATTAAAGATTTATGCCAGTTCTTCTGAGTTTGGTCAATAGTTCGTTTAATAATTATTATGAGATTTTTGTTTGTAGATTCAACTAACCCATTTCCATGTGGATAATAGTTAGCAGAATATTTAAGCTTAAAACCTCTTTTAAGAGAAAATTTTGTCATAGTATTTCCTAAAAACTAGGATCGAACATCAAGGTAGATGGCAGACCAAATATGGTGATAATAAACTAATTGATGAATTCAATGATATTTTCAGAATTGGCTACCTTGAGTGGAATGGATTCTACCCATTTTGTAAAGTAATCAATTGCTATAAGGATATATCTATGCTGCTTGGAAGAATGAGGAATGATCTCACCTATTATGTCCAATCCCCATTGCTCAAATGGTTATTCAATATTGACTGGCTGTAATGGTAATGCGGGTTTTCTCTGCCTCCCAGTAGTTGTTTGACAAACTTTACACTTCCTTACCTACCTGTGTGTATCTTTGAATAATGTTGGCCAGTAATAGCGAACATGCAGGTTTTGATGTGTGGTGGTATCTCCTCCAAAATGTCTACCAACTAGTCCATCATGGAGTTTTTGCAACACCTTTTATGCCTCAGATTTTTCAGACATGTAAGTAAAACATAATCATAATTTATTCTAAACAACTCATCATTGATGATTTGATATTGTCTAGCTTTTAGCCTCAAAGCCCTTCTCTTCTTATAATTTAATTGCGTTGGTGCATACCCATTTCTTAAATAAAAGGTGATATCAACGTATCTTGACTCAATGTCATTAAGGCTTACCTCATAGGCTTGTACATCATCACCTGAGTCTTGTTGTGTTGATAAATTGGCTGCTCCTGCTAACATCTTGCAAAAACGTTGACCTTTTACAATTTTCACTGGTCTGATTTCAATGTCATATTCTTACAGTGTTGTCACCCAATTTGCCCTCTTCTCACCTACATCCCTTTGCATTAAGAGATTTCTCACTACTGAGAATGGGACTATTACCTTGGTGTGGGTTTTGAGGAGAAAAGGTCTGAAGTGTTTTATTGATTTGAAGACAACAAAAGCTTGTTTTTCAACATCTGAATAGTTCAATTCAGCCCCTTGCAAATTGGAGTTAAAGAAAGAGATTGGGGCTTCAGATTTTTCATCATTGACCTGTGTCAATATAGCGACATATGATTTCTCGGAAGAAAAAGTATACAAAATGAAATGATTGGAAAAATTCGGAGTTGTTAAAGAGGGAGCATTTATGATTGCTTGTTTAATTAGGTTAAAAACTTCATGTTCAGTGTGTACCCATTTAAAAAGAGATTTTTTATTAATCATAGATTGAAGAGGTAAAATGATTGGTGAAAAGTCAGGGAAAAATCTTTTAACCAAATTTATTTGTCTTAGGAAGGATTGCATAGATTTTTTGTTATGAGGTAAAGGAATCTCGGATATTTCTCTTATTCTATCAGGGTCAATGTGAATCCCTACTTTGGATACAATGAATCCAAGGATTTTTCCTTCACTTAATGTGACGAAATATTTCTTGGGATTAAGAGAAATTCCATACCTGTGACAATGCACAAAGATTTGTTTTAAATCTCTCAAATAATTACTACGCTTTTTGAAATATACAATTATATCATATAAGTATATTACAACTGATTTGCTTATTAAACCCTTGAAAGTTATGCCCACGGCTCTCTGAAAAGTTGCACCAGCATTGATTAGTCCAAATGGCATATTTTGATAAGAATAAGTACCCCATTTTGTTCTAAATGTAGTTTTTAGTTGGTCATCTAGATGTACTAGAATCTGATTATAACATGAAAATCCATCCAGGAAAGACATCTGTTCTGAGCCTGCAACAGATTGCAATATCTGTTCCATTCGAGGCAATGGAAAGTTTTCCTTCTGACATGATTTGTTGAGATTGCAGAAGTCTATACATATTCGAATATCACTATTATTTTTTGTGACTCGGAGACCCACCTAGAATGTCTGACATAATCTTGGCTTTCAACAGTTTATTCAATTCAAATTTAATCTGATTTTCTAAATTGGGATGTATCTTTCTCAATTTCTACTGCACAGGCTTTTCATCAGATGTCATGGGGATGGTATGTTGAATTATAGAAGTGTCATATGTTTTAAGATCTTCATAGTTCCATGCAAAGACATTCTTATATTTCTTCAACAAATGTATAAAGGCTGATTTTTCATTAGATGCAAGACCAAGGCCAAGATTAATATTTTGAGGTTTAAGGTCAGTCCCAAGGTTGATCAATTCAAACCTCAAAGTTGAACTCTGAAGTTTTGAATTGGTGGGTCTTTTGAATATGTCTTTAAATTCATATAAATCTTCTGACTTTACTACAGACTTGGGTATAACATTCTTGGTTGTTCCTTGCTTAAGATGGTTGTTGTGCTGATCTTCATCAATTATCTGGTCATCATAAGAGCCTTCTGATGTCAAAAAGCTTATGATATATGGATCGTTATTAAAGACTCTCCAATTGGTGATATTGTCAAGAATAGAAGGCCTAAAAATCAATTCAATAGAAAATAGATCAGGACTTAATCTTCTTGTTGAATGAGCTGGGAAGCCACATTAGCTAAAAGATTGGCGCTTGCGTTTTGGAGTCTCGGGATGGGGGAAATATTAAACGCGGTAAAGTGGGAAGTAAGGTCTTGGAATAAAGATTGAAAATGTTTCAAATGTTCAGATAAACAATGTATAGTATTTCTTACCTGTTTAATCACGATTTCTAAATCTCCAAACACTTGAAGATGTTTAATATTAAGGCCGATGGATTTATACAAACCTTGAACTAATGCTTCATATTTAGCAGTGTTGTTTGTGCACTCAAATGCAAGCCTACATGCTAACATGGTCTTTTCCCCTTCTGGGCTAGCTAATATGCATCCTTCTCTTGCTCCATCGTTGGATTTAGATCCATCAAAAAATAATTTCCAAAATAAAGACCTAACTATAGGTCTATTTACAAAATTAACACACCTAGAAGTATATGTTTGATAAAAGTTTTCAACTTGGGATACAATAGAGTTTTCCAAAAAAGGTAAAGTATAGGCATTAAAATGTCCTAGAAATGACTCTACTAAGTATTTTCTAATGATATTGTTGTTATATGCAATTGATTCATTTTCTCCTTCTAGCTTTGTGACAATGTACTTTTGATCTTCTTTGCGATCAACCTTGATTTGATTTGGCTTGTCGTTATAGGGAAGCCACATGTGATAGCAGTCAGTCACAAAGTAACCATGGAGCTGTTCTGACTAGTATCTACTAAGGATTAAGCCGTAGAACTCGGGAACATCAGTTACAAGAATGTCAATGACTTGACAAACTTTAGGGTTTGACGAGAGTCTGATAGTAACTTGATTAAGTTCCCTAAGAACTTCGATTGGGATCGATCTAACTGTATGATGCATACAATGGATATTTGAGGCTGAACATTCAACTTTGCACAAACTGTTCTAGGTAAAATGTTAGATGAAGCTCCATAATCAACTAAATAATTGTGTAAGTTTCTGTTAAAAATTTCAAAAGTCAACAGAAATGAAGGAGTATGGGATTTAGACCTTCCTCCTATTAGAGCAATATCAATAGGATCAATTTTGTCTAAAGGGGTGCTAGGGGGTCTTCCCATTTCTTGGGCAGCTTGCGAGATCACAGTTGCAGGAAGAGGTGAAGTAGGTACTACTTTGAGTTTCTTAAGGAGTAGATTTTGCTAATGTTTCAATTTGCTAAGCTTATGAAAGGTAATGTTTGCCCTAGTCTTTTTCATATCATCAACAATATTATATTCCATTTCATCGGATACTATTGAGGTTTTAGCTGGAGGTGAAGAATTCAGTTGAGAAGGAGTAGTTTGAGTGGATTTAGGTGAAGATTTCTTACTTGTTGTTTTGTCCTTAAGAGGTGGCATTTAAGCCTTTTGATTTGGATTTGTTTGTGGCAAATAAATGGGTTTTTTTATTTCTGGTGGCAACATGAAATGCTTCTTGTGTTTCTTCGTTGGGGAGAATAAAATCCCACATTCCTTGTAACTATACCACTTCTTCATCATCTGTTTGTTCTTCATTTGTGGAGTGTTAAGTTATGGTATGTTCTATGCTTATAACAATTTAATTCTTTTTCTTATTATATTCCACAGGTTAGCAATCACATGTACATAAAGTAAAGTGCAGATAGAACATTAAACGATCGATAGAAAACAAGCCAAGACAAGAGACACAAGATGTGGCGGCTAGCCAAGGAAAAACCCCACAATGTGTGGGGAAACCCTTTGATCAAATCTTCTTTTATCTTCAATAATTAAGCAGAGAGAAATAGTAGAATAAATCTGATTTATGTTAGCAGTAGCAAACCCTAGATCAGCAACATCAACATTAGCGACTTCATCATCAAACTAGGGCAGGTGATATCTCACAAATCGACCGCCCGATCGGCTTGATTCCACCACCAAAAGTTGCGGCTTTCAGAGGAGGCTCAGATGAACCTAAAATGCAGTTTAGATGAGGAGATCTTCTAGTCCACACAGGTCAAACTTCACTTCTGCAGTTGCAGCTTCAGTTTCAGCAGGTTCCTTCAAACTAGGGTAGTCGATATCTTGCAAACTGTCCGTCAGATTGACTTGATTCCACCACCAAAAGTTGCAGCTTTCAGAGGAGGTTCAGATGAAACTACAACACAGTTCAGATGAGGAGATATTCTATTCCACGCAGGTCAAAATTCACTTCTGCAGTTGCAGCTTCAGTTTCAGCAGCTTCCTTCAAACTAGGGCAGTCGATATCTTGCAAACCGTCCATCAGATTGACTTGATTCCAACACCAAAAGTTGCAGCTTTCAAAGGAGCTTCAAATAAACCTACAACATAGTTTAGATGAGGATATCTTCTAGTCCAAATAGGTCAAACTTTACTTCTACAGTTGCAACTTCAGTTTCAGCAGCTTTCGTCTTCACATGTGTGAGGGAGAGACCCTTTTCTGCGCAGTAGAGAAGAGACTCTTTTTTACGCAGTAGAGAGAGAGATGTGATGATATGAGTGAGTCCAAATGAGGAAAATTCCTTCTATATTTATACACAACGTTGGTGTTTGAATAGATGCGACTGTTGGGCTTCTGAGCCTACATGAGTTGTAGGTCGGCTTGATAATAATTCCATAATCAAAATAAATTCATATCTCTATGAATACTTATTGGAATCAGATGATCTTTATATCAATCCTACACCTCTCAACGAGAGGAATCTAATAAAAATATTATCATCCATGAATAAAATGACCAACATGAAGTTTTTCCCTAGTTTCCAATTTTAACATTGAGACTTCATCTTCTTCCCCATCTGATTCAACATTTGATATAGCGTTTGGGGGTTTAGGATCAACAAGGGAATTATTTTTATATGGTCTGAAAGATTTCTTTGAGGAAGTCTTTGCTACTTGTTTTTTGATATCAACCATTTCATTAGACATGGTTTTGAGGACTTTTTGTAAACCTTCAAGATCAAAAGGATCTTTTGGTGGTTTTTTCTTGGATTCATTCCTGAAAGTCACTTTCTTGGATTTTCATTCTTCTAATGCGTTTTTCTTATCTAAGGCAAGAATTCATTTTTCTATAGCTATTGCTTATTTCATATTTTCTGTCAAGATTGGTTTGGCAGCTCTATCCACAAAAATAGTTGTATTTGAAGGGAGAGTAGAAATATACCACTCATTTTGGACTTCATCACTGGGCTTGGATGTCGCTGGTATTTTATTCAATAATTTATTAAAGTAAGAGTTGAAGTCTTTAATTGGTTTTTTAGGCTCGACTTTCAAATTAGAGAGATCATTGATTAGGGCAGCTGTGGATCTGTCATCTCCATATTTGGGTAGGAATTGCTCTTGAAAGGCATCCCAACTATTAATAGAACTTGATGGTAATGAGAAGTACCATGATCCTGCTCCTCCTTGTAAAGTATATGGAAATAATCTTACAACTCCATCTTCTTCTACTACTTCATTTAAGTTAATGGACAACATAAAATTGTTTATGTGTTCCTCAGCTAGTAGGCCATTATCAAGATTGAACTTTGGTAGCCATTTTTTTGGATGTGCTGGAAATGGATGTAAAGGTTCCACCATCCTTGGTAGCCATTTTTCTGGATGTGTTGGAAATGGATGTAAAGATTCCACCATCCTTATAGCTCCTAGATTTGTCCATGGCCTTTGAGGATTTTGATCCATTGTTGGTATTTGCGTAGAGGAAGATGATCCAGTGGTTGAAGGTGATTGGGTAGAGGAGGATGGAGTACCAGTACCTGTGTAACTCACGATTTGGTGTTGTGAGGTGGGTGATTAGTCTTGTGATGATATGGATGGCATGAATGAGGATGATTGAGGTGACAATGAGAGAACCTCGCTATGGGATTCAGATGGTGTCTTCTTAGCTTTCTTACGGCTTGGTAGAGGGAACTCGAATGGTGGAAACCCAAACTTTTCACTCTGTGCTCTAGTTAACCATTGAGATGGTCTAAACTAAGAGGTAACACTAGCTTGGGATGACTCAGATTCTTCTTGAGATATCGAAATCCCCAGTAATTTATGAATCAAAGATTGGACTTCAGGGGCTTCAATAGAAGGAGAATGTTCTGACTTCTTTGGGATTTCAATAGTGGGCTCTATGGGTTTCTTTAAAACTTCTCGTTTAGGATTGGGAGATTTGGAATGTGATCGAGAAGTTGAAGGTGATGGTGATGGGGTTTTACTCTTAGAATGGCTTGTTAATTTGGATTTACTTTCCATTCATAGTCAGACCCTCCTTCTAGCGTAAAAATGTTGAAGCGTTGAAAATCGTTGCTTATAACATGGGGGAAAAGCACTCGGTCCGGACCTTGGTTGGCAGCTCCTCTTCCGTTTGATGTAGTGGCTCCGATTGGGGATAATGGGACCAGTTTCCCAATAGAAATTATGATAGTGCTGATGGGGTGATATATGGTATTTCAGAAGAATGTTTAAGAAAAGTAATCTATTCTAAACTAATAATCACATGCATATATCCTAATTTTAAGCACTCTCTAACTATTACTATACCCAGGAATAAAAGTAAAGTATGCGAACTACAATAATGTCCTAGAGCAACTGGTAATAAAAATCATTCAACTGCAGTAAGAAGTGAAATTGTTTTAACAATGATCGTTTTGGATAAATAGTTAGCCAAAAAAATTGTGAAAGATATATCGCATACGAAATTGTTCACGTATTCAACACAAAGTTAGGCGATCACCATACAAAAGTGCAATAATGATAACCAAGATTCAAACTTTCATACATAAGAAATTCGAAGAAAAGATATTGCTTAATACATAAATAAAACAAAATCACAAGATAAAAGTACCATTTGTAATAAGTTCTTCTCATGTGTTTTAGCAATAACGACCTACTTCCAATCCATCTAACACCATCTAATAGTACAAAAGTGCAACTTTAGTAGAACATGCCAGACAAAATGAAAATAAATCCTGTTCCATTCATTTCACCAGAACCTCCTCAAAGGTACAAAAGTGCATGTTTTGAAGATTGTTTCTGATAAAATTTCTGGACCCCTCTCTAAATGCATGAGAGGGGTTTAAATACTAAACTATAGGTCCTAAAAATAGATTATTACAAAAAATAGATGAGGAGGTTTAAATGACCTTCCAGATTATGTTAAATAAAACTCACAATAGAAATAAAATATGGTGACTAACTCCTTTGCATTTGATCCTTAAGATCGCAGATATCCATCATTGGTTTGAGCTATGTCAGTTGCTTGATCGCAGACTTCAATTGCCCAGTGAATACGACATCTGTCAGTGTTGGCGCCATTTTCTGCATAGAAGTGGTTAGGCATCGCAAGGTCATCCAATGGCTGTAAGGTTTGACTAGATATTTCAAGTATGCTTCCCAGTTTAGCCTTGCCATTTGCCTAATTGCTTCCTCCCTTTCCTTTGCTGCGTGTCTACATTGTTGCTCGAGTTGTTTGACATTTGGAAGAAAACCTGGTACAACTTCTGCGACCAAGTTGGTGCTATGTAAATTCTCATTGATATTTTCAATAACACTGTTTGTTGTTGTTGGTGCTACCGTTTTTGCTCTTTCTGCCTATTTGAGCCGAGAACCCCAGTCTGCAAATAGAATTTCTTTATGTGATTCTTCTAGTTTCGGAAAATCAACCTTCCTCCCGTCTTCTAAGTCATCTTTAGAATTTTCTCTGGAGCTCTGTTCTAAGCTTACACTGGGAGTTGGCTCCCTTATTGGTTCAATCTGTAATTGGTCCAATGGGACCTTTAATAATCTTATCTCTCTGTATTCATCAAAGGCTTGAAGATCACCTGGGGAAAAAAGTAGTGAGGCCATATGCCTCACGTCTGAGAATGTCTCTTTCTGTAGGAAGATGTCATCGAATGCATCTTCCTCATGGGTGAATACCTTCACTTTCACCATGGTAGTGAAATCTTTGGCAGTGCCATGTGGATCATACTACCTTCCTGGGAGTGTAGGTAGTTTTAGAAATTTCATAATCTCTGCTTCTTTGCATGCGTGTCCAAAATTGTGCAGTGAAAATGCACCACAGTACAATGGAAATGTAGGCCAAATGACCTTTTTCTACTCCTTTAATCCTTTGCTAAGCCCACCTTCACTTGCAATTTGGTAGGATATCTCCCTCGCCATTAACTTGTCGGGGACATAGTGTGGGAGGACATGTGATGAACAATTCTCCCAAATACTCTGATATATGTGAATGTTTCCTTCCCAAACTATCTGACCACAAGAAGGATATCTGCTTCGTCTTCTCTAGAAAACCTAGGGGCATTTTGGTTAAAAACTTGTTTATGGATAGGCAACATGACTCCATGACAAATGTTGTAAAAATAAGGGTGAAACTGAGACTCCCACATATTATTATGATATGTATGAATGGGAAGTGGGTCCTTGACAGTCCATTTCCATCCCATGATAGGAAATTTGGAGCCAAAAAAATTTGCATCCATTACATAGGCACTCATAAAAAATGGAGGGTAAACCCTTGAAGAGATACTCCTCTTCCTCCTATACTCCATTATAGCCTTTGCTAAATTATTAGACAAAGTTTGGGCCCAATTCATTATGGTTGCATTTATGGCTGCATCTATTAATGTCAACAATTCTGGGGTTTATTTAGTACTATCGAGCTTGCCGAACATGCTACATAATGTGGCTGCTGCAAAACTATGAGGGGGAGCCATAGATGTTGTACAATACATACCCATTTTGTCCTTTTCGATCTTGTCTTCGTTTTGTGTCAAGGTTCGCGTGACGTCTGATGGGTATTCATTCTCCTTAGCATATTTCTCAAGGAACTATTTTCTGTAGAACATTTGTGGCTTTGGCAGGTTGTACATAAGTCGCAGGTTGTCTGGCAAAAAAGATCCCATAACCTCTTGCCTGTTATTCTTAAATTTTCTTTCTAAGATGTCCACCTAATCAATTATCCATTTGAACATATCTATATATGGGATTATCTTTGGTCTCATGGCTATGCGGTGCAAAAATGAGCATGCCATCTTGAAGATGGAGACATCTGAGGAGGCATGACCATCGGCGTTGGCCTTAGCTTCGAGAGGTCTTGGTTGCTCTTCTTCTAATAAATCATACATGGTTTCCCATGTAGAGGTTCCTCCCTCTCTACTGCATGTAGTATCAGAGAATAAATGAGTCATTTCTGATTTCTCAGACGCGACTGCCTTACCCTTCTTTTCCATTGTTCCCAAAGACTCTTTCTGTGGATTTTTTCTGAAAATGGAGAAAACCAACAGCTATCGGATATACAGAGATAAGATTGAACGCAAGAAGGAATAATAAAGATAACTCATAAAAAGGTGACAAGAAAGGAGTTTTATTGAAATCAGGTGAGAAGATATCATATTGCATTGAATTGCTTTTCACACATAAATGCCATTAACCCTTACTAAGTGCCCACTAATGGTTCCTTATCCCTAGCTTTATTGCCCATTAATGTTCGCATCGTAAGTAAGGAAGATTGTTTTTAGGGTGGAGAGCCTTTAAACTACGATAATGTCAATTTTTGAATTGCGATGCAATATAAAAAATCACATTATCGCATTGTGTTTGTGTGCTTTCATTAACGTTTCTTTAGTTTCTGCAGGATGCAAAATGCAGGCCACTTATTATCATTTCCAAAGCATAGCTTATTTTTCAGTTTTTTCTATGTAAAACATTTTTTATTAAGCAACGGACTTGAGTACATGTTTATAATGTATCTCAAGATTAGGTCCAAGTCTCAATCACATTTCACAATCTCGCATAATGATAAGTTTTCGGGCTTCTCTTAAGTTTTCACAATGCGATGTGATAAGGGAGATCTTATCATCACAATTTCACATTTTGCATGGTTTAGGATAACTTGTTAAGGCATGCCCCTTATAGGTGGTGATATGCGATGTGGGTTTTAGTTTTAATAAGAAATGCCTTAGGACTTAGCTTATATGAGAAACGTAATAGTTTCGAGGTTTTAGTGCGGTATTGTCTTTTGATTGCTTTTTCAAAAAGTGTTTGTTTGATATCTTGATTTATTCCAAAAATTAACAAGGAAAATGCCTAATGTTAAACTTATTTCTGGAAGGATTTTTTAAGGGTCCCCATTTATTAAAGTAATATTGACTACTACATTTAATAAATGGGGTGGTTGTTGAATAACACAATAGAAGGAAATGTTGGAAATACTACATGCACTTAAGAAATGACAACCTTACCTGTTGGAAAGACACTTCAAGGTAAAAACGGATCATGATAGTCTTAAATACTTTTTAGAGCAAAGATTATCTTCAGGAGAGCTGCAAAAATGGGTGACAAAGATGTTGGGTTATGACTTTGAAATCATCTACAAAAGAGGGAAGCAAAATGTTGTTGCAGATGCACTCTCAAGAAAGGATGAGGATGTGGAAGCATTGCTTAGTGCCATTTCTATTATCCAACTAGATTGGATAAATGAAGCAAGGGATGAATGGAAGAATGATGAAGAAGTGTGGGCACTCATTCAAAAGTTGCAACAAGATCCTGGTACATATGATACATTTAGCTGGAAAAATGATTTGTTATGTAGAAATATCGCTTATACCTCTATAAGAATTCCCAACTCAAACAAAAGATTCTTTTGGAATTGCAAACATCTCCCTTAGGAGGGCACTCATGTTTTTTAAATACTTACCACAGGGTTAAGAAGGATTTTTTTTGAGATGGCCTTAAATCTGATATTCAAAAGTTTATGGTGAAATGTTTGGTTTGCCAACCAAATAAAGTTGAGACAATTAAGACCCCATGTTTATTACAACCTTTATCCATTCCAAGTCAATGTTGGGAGGAGGTTTCAATGGATTTTATCATAAGTTTACCCAAGTACAAAGGAAAGAGTGTCATCATGGTAGTAGTTGATAGACTTAGCAAATATGCACACTTTTGTGCATTATCTGATCCATTTAAATCTAGTAGAGTTGTTATTACATTTATGGAAACAATTCAAAAGCTACATGGAAACCCAAAAATTATTGTAAGTGAGAGAGATCCAATTTTTGCTGGAAATTTTTGGACATAATTATTTTCTTTTCTGGGTACTCAGTTAACTCATAGATCATCTTATCATCCTCAATTTCATGGGCAAACTGATATAGTGAACAAATATTTGGAAGGATACCTTCGTTTCTTTATATCTGATAAACAAACACAATGGGTCAAATAGTTGCCTCTAGTTGAATGGTGGTATAACAATTCCTTCCATGCTGCAACAAAAATGACCCCATTTATGGCACTTTATGGATATCATCAATTGTCCATCACATCATATTTAAGAGAAAATTCTAAGATTCAGGCAGTGGAAGATCATATCGAGTATCAACAACAAGCTCTCCAACTCTTAAAGGATAACCTCACTTTGGCACAGAATGTAATGAAACAACAAGCATATCAACATCACATCGAAACAAGTTTTGATGTAGGTGAATGGGAATTTCTAAGACTACAACCATACAAACAAATGTCCCTCAAGCAAGATAAGAAGGATAATAAATTATCACCAAAGAATTATGGTTCGTCCAAGGTGTTGCAAAATATTGATATTATGGCATACAAATTGGAGCTTCCTACATCTTCTTGAGTGCACCCAGTTTTCCATGTTTCATGCTTAAAGAAGGTTATAGGTGATTAGCTCCCAGTTCAAACAATATTGCCAGAACTTGACGAGGAAGGAAAAAACATATTGGAACTTGAAGCAGTCACATAAAAAAGAATTTGATTGCTACGAAATCGATCAATTTCTGAGTATCTCATCAAGTGGAAGAACTTACCTGCTAAATATTCCACATGGGAGGATGCGAATTTTATACAAAAACATTCAGAACTATTCAAGCATTGAAGACAACACTTTTTTGAAGGAAAGGGGCATGTTGCATCCCTATAATACTAGTGTATTCCCTTATTATTATTGCCATTGTATCCCCTTATTGTTATTGTTGTGCCCATGTTGTCCCCATATTGTTATTATTGTGCCCCATAGAAGCCCACTATCGTTATTGTTGTGCCCTTACATTATTTTGTTATTTCGACTTTGATTATATGGTGACCCCTTAGACTCCTATATATATAAAAAGGAGGTATTTTCATTTGTATCATCCAATAATTGTTCATTTGTGTAATGTAAAAGGGGTTGCCCCCTCGAAGAGGCTACTTTTGAAGTCGTTGATCTATCTCTTTCTTCTATTTTGTGAGCTGGTTGCATAATATCATTACATTTATTGTTATTATTGTAAAATAATTCATTTATGAAAATTGAATGATAGATAACAATGATGAATGACACACACACATATATTGTTGGACCTATAGAATGAACTCTTTTTTATGCTATTTTTTTACCATACTTTTAGAAGCCCACCATATTCACTATCTTGCACTCCATTACAATTATTTTGACAAGATATCATGTTCTGAGCTACGAGGATTAAACAATAGAAAAACCATGGTAAAGTGTCCATTCTTTTTATGTTTTCATGAATTCTTTTGTAAAAACAATTTAAATGTTATAGCTACACAAACAATGGTTTTGTAGCCAACTGCTAATTATGTAGCCGATTCGCAAGTCTATATGGTTACGAGCAAGTCAAACCAAGATTATGAGTTGGAGGACATGGAAAATGACAACCTTGAGCTTTTCCACTTATCATATTTAATCCAACACTTTCTAGATCAACACAGAAGTGAAGTCAAAGGCACAATTAAAGTGGTGGAAAAGTATGCGAACCGGTACATAACTATTGGCACAAACTGCAGATCACACCTTTGAAGATCAAAATAAATCAAATATCAATATTTTGCATGAGAAATTCATGCATTTAAACATGAATTTATCACATGTGGATCACAACATTTACTCCTTCTATCATCATAATAACTAAACGCTGATGTTCTAATAAAACGTTCTAAAGTTTGACAATAGATGATTTGTATTTGAGTTGTATAAATACCTATGAATTGGAATGATGAAACATAATATTTCTTTATTTATGATATTACAATACAAAAGTGTTGTTTAATTTTTATATATACATTTATATAAAGGTGTTGTTTAATTTTTTATATACATTTATATTATATAAAAAAAATTCATAGTTTAAAACCTTTTGACAGTTAAAAGCTCATAAGAATTTCTTTAGTAGTGCTTGAACAAGCTCGGAGGGATCACTGCTCAACGGAATAATCTCTTCTTTTGTAAATAATTTTACAATTGAATGTTGAATTTTGGGTAGTTGTGGGAAGTATTCCATACTTTTATAGAAGCTTTCCATATTCACTATCTTACACTTAATTACAATTATTTTGACCAAAAATCATGTTCCGAGCTACGAAGATTAAATAATAGAAAAACCATGGTAAAGTGTCCATTCTTTTTATGTTTTCATGCATTCTTTTGTAAAAGCAATTTAAATGTTATATCTACACAAACAATAGTTTTGTAGCCACATATAAGATTTTGTAGCCAATTGCTAATTATGTAGCCCATTCACAAGTCTATAATATGGTTACGAATAGGTCAAATCAAGATTATGAGTTGGAGGACATGGAAAATGACAACCTTGAGCTTTTCCACTTGTGAGATTTAACCCAACACTTTCTAGATCAACACAGAAGTGAATCCAAAGACACAATTAAAGTAGTGGAAAAGTATGTGAATCAATACATAACTATTGGCACAGATTTCACATCACACCTTTGAAGATCAAGATAAATCAAATATCAATATTTTGGATGAGAAATTCATGCATTTAAACATGAATTTATCACATGTGGATCACAACATTTACCCCTTCTATCATCATAGAAACTGAAAGCTGATGTTGTAATAAAACCCTTCTAAAGTTTGACGTTGTAATAAAACCCTCATCTTTGATTGATCTTTTGAATTCATGCCAGGCCGTGGAATATTTCATTCGCAGGCACAACTGGGATCAAGTAAGCATTTTTACTCTGCAATATTTTTGGTCTTACAACCATCTGACATTACCGGATGAATTGCACAACATTTGAGCATTTCATGAATGTGATCGTAAATATCCTCTCACCATATAGAGCATTGCTTTCATTTATCTTTGCCATGCTTAAGTGAGAGAGGGGTTTCGTATATCTTATATGAAGTTTTCCCTACTTTATTTAAAGGCCGATTAAAGGAGGATATCCATGGAGGAGGATTTTAGAAGGGTTCTCGGTCTTGTTTCGAGAAATGGGCATCTTCTCTGCAGAGTGACAACAATGTGAATCTCGTTGTGTTGGATCGCTAAAACCCATCCCCATCGACAATCCAGCTAGTTTCAAAGGGTCCAATAAATTTATGGTCAGTATTCTGCCTTTCGATTTGTCGTCTCCTCTGAGCAACATTTCTGGAAAATTTTTGTTTTGGAAATGAAAGTCGTAAGCATGGTCAAGACGATAGATATAAAATTTACCGAAGAATTTTCTGTGAATTTGAGGCCAATAATATGATTGGACATTATATCAATAATATTGGGAGGTAGTGTAGTCTCTTTACATTTTCCCTCGCCATTAAACGATGAGCTATTTGTGGAGTCTTTGTTTCGATTTAGATTACATCTAGGTAGGGGTTCGTTCCAATGGAGTTATGTTAATAACATAAGCTGTGAAGCCGTTGAAATGAGGCGAGGGAAAATTATTGTACATGTTGTGCAATGGATGTAGAATTCAAGCAGTGGGTTAGGCAAAACAAAGATGAAGTTTTGGAATAAGACATGTTGTGAGATACTTCCATTTTAGTTGTTTCCATAAGAGAACTTAGAGCTTTGAAGTTGCACTATATAACATAGATTCGAATTGTATTAGTGTTGGAAATATTAAGAGGGGGTGAATCAATATTTCTTTTCAATTGTTACTTTTACCAGTTAAATCACTTATATTTAGAACACAAAATGAACAATCAGAATAAATGATTTTATTAATTTCTTCTTTACAATAAACCAAGTACAATATATGTAGGGCTCCAACCCTAGATGAAGACACTGATCTTCAATCTCCTAGGCTCCAACCTGTAATGTGCCAAGCACCAACTTGGACTTCCAAGGCTCCAACCTTGTCAGTTTTGAGGCACCAACCTCAAGGGCTCCAACATATCTGGTTCAAGCTCCGACCTAGTTTCTTGAGGGCTCTAACCCTTTAGGGCTCAAACACAATTTTCAAGGTTACCTCATGATGACTTCAACAATACATCGTGGTCTCCAAGGGTGCCTTCAAAATGTCTTAGGGAGTCTTCAAAGTGTCTTCAATAAGAAAATCCAAAAAGGTCTAGTCACACCACCCATATAAGGTTTTTAAGAAAAAAACTACTTCAATAAGACATCAAGGGTTCTTTGACAATGTTGCTTGTCTAAAGGATGCCCTTCTACTGATCTCCACAAACTTCTTTACTTCAAAATTGTCTTCTCCAAATCAGGCACCTCCAAAATTTTCGTGTCTTCAAGTGTGCTCCAAAAATAGGTCTTCAATTCTGTCTTCTAGATCTTTAATCATGATTTGTACACACAAGGGCTGCTACTTTGCTTCTCCAGGGATGAGTGTACTAGGGCTCAACAATCTGCTTTCGAACAGTACTTCAGTTGCTCCAAATGATATTGTTCTTAGAGTCTACAACTCTCCCCTTTTATCACTAATTTGTCAAATCCAAATCAGAATGTCCCATGTCCAGTCCTTGAACTTGTCTTGCAATAGGCTAAATTTTAGGCCAAATTACAGTGCTACAAAGGCTGAAATTTCATGCCTGAAATAAGCTAAATTACATGCCAAAATATGTGTTGCAACAGGTCCAAAAATAGAGCGATGTTGAAGACGTGTTGCAGGACTGTAATGGGTATCACATAGGCCAAAAATTTCAGTCCAAAATCTGCAAAACTAACCGGTCCAAATCACAGATTCTTCAAAAAAATCGTTGTCCAAAATATGCCCAAATATATCATTCTCGGCCTCCTCAAACAGTGTTCCAATAATGTTGTAGCTACAATGTTTTATTTCATCCTTGTTTGTAAGGACATATCCAAACACAAGAGATAAACACGCCAAACAATCCACTTATTCTTTACACAGGCTGCCTCAGAACTGTGGCTCTCTCACCCAAGGAGATTTGCACCCAAACAGATATACCTTCTCTACAAACTCGGCTTCTTATTTTCTCCTGTGATTCTTGTCTGAATTCTATGTTTTTCACCGAAATTTTGATGATGGAATGTCAAGTCTAGACATCATATATATACTGGTTTTGATCATAAATGAAAAGACACGTCCCTAGGTGAGACATGTCATCCTACACAAGTTGGCTTTGGTCGGCTAGGATAAGATATATAATATTTTAACTTAAAAATTCATTTTCTCTGCAACCACAGGGAGTTTTGAGTTTTGGGACAAGTAAGGGCTCATTAGGAAGAGGAAAAAATCCTCTTTAAGATGGTCTAGGTCCCATTGAGAAAAGATGCCTCTAAGGTGGCAAAAAATATTTTTCTTTGTGACTGTCCTTGAATTTTTGTGCATAAAATGTTTGGACAACATGAGGTCATTAATGGCTTCTTCATTGTTATAACTCCAACTATGTATTTACCTTATTTTCACGTCATCATGAAGTACTCCATGTCATCATATGTCACCAAGTGGTTCATTATAGTGTCAACATGTAATAGTGCAACATTCATGTCATCATGTAGTCTCCAACCATGTCATCAAGAGCTATCACATATGACATCAATATATTAGATACATCATTGGCACTTAAGGTCTAGATTATCAATCAAGGCACATGATTGGCTTCTTCATTAGTGACTTGACATATTAATAGCTTGACATCTTCATTAATGGCATTTTATCAAACAAGAGTTTGTTCAACATGTACCTCATCATCATCTAGAACCAGGCATCTCAAGAATACTTGCCATCTCGGCCAATGCCATATTGACATCAATGACAACCTTGATTAACAATCTCACCCTTTGTCATTGATGGCAATATTCTTGCCCTTCCAACATTCTCTCCCCCTTTGACATCAATGGAAAACAGGGTGCCCAAGTACTCCCCCTGTCAAGCTGCTTCTTTCCTTCATCAATAGTAGTTCTTCATAGGCATGTTGCTTCCCCTATCATGGTGGTCTTTTATTTGGCAATGTGGTCCATGATAGATGTGTTTGAATTTCTTCATGTGATGAACCAACTCCCCTTGCCTGCATAAACACTTCTAGCTTCTTTAGACAAGAATGATCACTTGCTTTGTGATCAAATGGAAGAAATATTCAGCAATAGTCCATCATATGAGTAAGGGATCATGTTCTTCAATGGAGTTTCTCCCGAGAGATGATCCATCAAAGGACGTTTGTCCATGAGTGAATCATCAAGGATATCAAAGGGCCCTTTCATGGATAGCTTTTGCAAGAATGCTTAATCATCATAAGCTCCCCCTAATTGTATGCATGATCTTCCTTTGGGCAGAGTCTCCCCATCAAATGCTTAGATTGTCGAAGATCAGGTCAACAACATGTGTTGTTGGCTGGAGAGTTCAAGGGACTTTCGGATTGTATTTGCTTCCTTCTCCATACTTGTGTAACTTTCTTATCTAGCATAGTTCTAGCTTGAGTAGGTGACAAAATTAAGTGACAATTGCGTGCCATATGACCAATGTTATGACACTTTCAGCATTCTATGTTGTTCATGGATAAGAATTCATGGCTTCTTTTTGCAAAATTGCTTCTCGAAGATTGATGAGGATCATTATAAGCCCTACAATGTTTTTCCATGTGTCCAAAGTTTGTACAAGAATAACAATAACCAAGAAATAATATTTGGTACCTGGGGGATGGATATTTCCTTGATGTGCTTTTGAAGCCTTTCTGCCTTTGGATTCCTTGATAATATTCATCGCCTTTTGTATTCTTGACATCATCTATAAATCTTCTTGGAGCGGGATTTATTCCATTGTTGCGTTGACTCTTCTCCTTGCCTTTGCTAGCACTGAGAGCATCATTATTTCCATCAGGATTCCTCATGTCCCTGTTTTTTGAAGTATGGTCACCCTTGCTTGAGGATTCACCTTCATAGCCAAGACCCAATAGCCTGTCTCCAAGGCTTGAGAGCTCTTCAAGATTTTTTCCATCCCTTCAATCTTTTTCTAAAGGGAGACAAGCCCTTCTTCTAATCTTTCGCAATCATTATTCTTCTTGGCAATTTGTTTCTCAATCTCTTCCTTGATACATATTGCTTCATTTTCTTCTAATTTAAGGGAGATGATATCTCACATCATTTTGAAGATTTTTTCATTTTCCTTTGCTACACTGCTCTCCATTTCTTCTTTAATCGTTGTAGCTTTACATGTTTCAGCTTTGAGAAGGTTGATGGGGTTTTAATTTGAATATTTCTTCATCCTTTTCTTTTAGTTGACCTATCATGGTGTTTCTCTCCTTTTCTACTTCATCAACTGACCTTCTATGATTGCTAATGCTTCCATTGTCTTCTCAGCTCCTTGTACTAGCTTTTTTGCTTCTTCTAGTTGAGATTTAAGAGAGGATACCACTTCCTTGTTTTGATCAATCTCTGGTTCAAGTTTGTTCAAGCTCTTATGCCTTTGTTCAAGGTGACTTGACAAGGTATTTTCCCATTTCTTTTCCTTATCCAATTCATTTTTCATGTATATGACTTCTTCATGATGCTTTCTCTTGTTTTGATGAAATTCTTCTTTAATCTTGGCAAGCTCCTCATCTTTTTCTTGTACTTGAAGGTTAACAAGGTCAACTTCCTTCCTTGTCTTGTCCTGGTCACCAACTTGCGCTTTCTTCTTAAGTTCCTCATTTTCCTTTTTCAAATTGTTAATATGTTCCATGGTAGCCATAAGTTTAGTGAGGAGATCTTCTTCGAAATCTTTTTCATTCTCTTCATCTTCTAGGTCTTCTGTAGCCTTGACGTTATCACTCTTATCTTCACCTTTCTTGATGGGCTCTGGATTTCCTTCTTGCTTTCCATCATTTTCTTAACTAGAGATCATTGTTAATGCTCCTTTTGAGTGAAGATCATGAATTTTATCCCCAATACCTTTTACTGACAATTTTTTTTCAAAATTGACCTTTATAGAATTAGGTAGCCCATTCAAGATTGCTTTCATTGCTCTTGTATTATGTTCCATGGATTCTCCATCCATCATGCTATCAACAATTATCAATTTTCAGACTTCAATGCCTTGAGTCTTTAAGAAATTCCTCATTCTTGCCTCACATATATCAAAGTTTCCATTGAACTATGGAGCCTTCACAAATTGATTTGTTTCAATTTCAGTGGTTGAGGGAGACACATCTTTAGGAGAATTGGCGACTTTCTTCCTTGGATTCGCCATGTGTGTTCTAATGATCAACCTTCAAGCTGTTAGGCTTTGAGTGAAGGTACTGGCTCTGGTTCCAATTGTTGGAAATATTAAGGGGGGGAGAGGGAGGGGAATCAATATTTCTTTTCAATTGTTAATATATCCCTTATATTTAGAACACAAAATGAACAATAAGAATAAATGCTTTTATTAATTTCTTCTTTACAATAAATCGAGTATAATATATGTAGGGCTCCAACCCTATCCTCCAAGGCACCAACCTTTTTTTGCGAGGCTCCAACCTCTTGGGCTCAAACCCTTAGCTTTACTTTGTCAAGATATGTTTGGTTATACTTCACGGCTCCCTATGTCTTCTTCAACAAGCCCATTCAATCTTCAGCTATGCCTTCCCTTAGTCTCCACGTCACGTCATCAATGACAACCTTGTCTTCACATGAAGGTGTCTCCACTACTCTTCATGTCACCCAAACACAATTTTCAAATGATGAATTCAACAATACATTGTGGTCTCCAAGGGTGCATTCAAAATGTCTTCAGGAAGTCTTCAAAGTGTCTTCAATAAGAAACTCCAAAAGGGTCCAGTCAATGGGACTGCACACCACCCTTACAAGGTCTTTAAAAAAAAACTATTTCAATAAGACATCAAGGGTTCTTCGACAATGTTGTTAGTCTAGAGGATGACCTTCTATTGATCTCTACAAACTTCTTTACTTCAAAATTGTCTTCTCCAAATCAGGCACCTCCAAAATTGTCTTGTCTTCAAGTGTGCTCCAAAAATAGATCTTCAACTCTGTCTTCTAGATCTTTAACCATGATCTGTGCACACAAGGGCTGCTAATTTTCTTCTCCAGGGATGACTGTACTAGGGCTTAACAATATGCTTTCCAATAGTACTTTAGCTGCTCCAAATGATACTGTTCTTAGATTCTACAACTCTCCCCTTTTATCACTAATTTGTCAAATCCAAATCAGAGTGTCCCATGTCCAGTCCTTGAAATTGTCCCATAATAGGCTGAAATTTAGGTCAAATTACAGTGCTACAGAGGCTGAAATTTCAAGCCTGAAATAGGTTAAAATTACAGGCCACAATCTGTGTTGCAACAGGTCCAAAAATAGAGCTATGCTGAAGACGTGTTGCAGGCCTGTAGTGGGTATCACATAGGCTAAAAATTGCAATCCAAAATCTGCAAAACTAACAGGTCCAAATCACAGATTCTCCAAAAAAATCGTTGTCAAAAATATGCCCAAATATATCCTTCTCAACCTCCTCAAACAATCTTCCAATTGTGTTGTAGCTACAACATTTTATTTCATCCTTGTCTGCAAGAAATACATATCCAAACACAAGAGATAAACACACCAAACAATCAATTTATTCTTTACACAATTTGCCTAAGAACTGTGGCTCTCTCACCCAAGGAGATTTGCACCCAAACAGATATACCTTCTTTACAAACTTGGCTTCTTATTTTCTCTTGTGATTCTTATCCGAATTCTTTGTTTTTCACCGAAATTTTGATGACGAAATGTCAAGTCTAGATGTCATATATATATATATTGGTTTTGATCATAAATGAAAAGACACGTCCCTAGGTGAGACATGTTAGCCTACACAAGTCGGCTTAGGTCGGCTAGGATAAGATATATAATATTTTCTTAAATATTAATTTTCTCTGCAACCACTAGGAGTTTCGGGACAAGTAAGGGCTCATTAGAAAGAGGAAAAAAATCCTCTTTAAGATTGTCTAGGTCCCATTGAGAAAAGATGGCTCTAAGGTGGCAAAAAATATTTTTCTTTGTGACTGTCCTTGAATTTTTGTGCATAAAATGTTTGGGACAACATGAAGTCATTAATGGCTTCTTCATTGTTATGACTCCTATTGAAATGTGGCAACAAGAATATTCTAATTTAATTTTTCCTTGAATTAAATTGTGAATTAAAATCGAATTTAGTCTTAACAACTACTTGGAAATAATTAATTAATTCATTTTGAATTAATTAGTTGGAGAAATTCACGTTAGAAGTCTTTCTAGAGTCATGCAAGAGTTATCCCTTAAATTAAGGAGATAAGATTGAGTTATATTTGAGTTGTAATTAGTAAACTCAATTTACTGAGCTAAGTCCAGTGAAATTAGTTCCAAATTGTTTGAGGAACTAATAGAGATTTAACAGTCAGTTGATGCATGCATGCACTCCACTAGTGTACTTTAGTTAACTAAAGATTCCCTCATCAGAAACTCATGCATGTCTATTATGAGAAAGACCCAGTTGAGATTAAAGAAAAGGACATTGTACTATCAGTTGCATGTGTTTTCTTATAAAGAAAACTCATGCATGCAGTCAAGGGATCATTCCTTGAGGATTGCACAGTTCTGACAGTGTGTGAGTTTAGGAGATAATCCACTTAGTAAATGAGTTTTCCACTTGGTTGAAGGAGAATCATCCTAGAGGAATTGCACAAGGAAATAGGAGCTTGAAGGGCGGAGAGGAAGTCTTGAGAGAAGCCATGATTGTCTATGAGCATCTGTGAGTATTGTACTGAGAGCTGGCTAGCTGTGAGAGCCAAGGATTTGTATAATTCCTATATATTTCCACCTTGTATGATAATACGGATAGTGGGGTTTTTAGTTGAGGCTTTCCTCAAAGTATTTTAATGTGTATTGTGTGATTGATTCTTCTTCTTCTGGTTATATTGTTCAGCTCGATCTTTAAGCTTCCACAAATTGAAAGTAGAAGTAGGTTATAGTATTCTGCTTTGATTTATATTGCATTATCGGGTTAACCTACATACAGGTTTTCTACATGGTATCAAAGCTAGATCTGTAGCTGGATTTGTAGAAATTTTCTATAAGATATCAGAGCTGTGAACAATATACTGAGAAGAGAATTCGAAGTTTGAAGTTCGGGGTTGCAGGTGCAAATCAAATTCATATCATACTTCAAGGTTGGCCAATGACGTTCTATGGCTTGAGACTCAAGTATGCCTTGGAAGGTAGCTCTAATTACATAGCATGGAAAGATGAATGGAGGTTGTATTAGAAGACAATGGCTTGAAGGAATTCATTAATTAAGAAATCCAAAAGCCAACCTCAACTAATACACAAGAGTTGGCTAAGTGGAAGAAGTGTGTGGCGAAGGCGAGATGGATCATCCTTGAGGGATTTTGAGACCATATTGTCTTGAGTCTTCATGGGAAGGATACTCCATTTTCAATGTGGAAAACATTGAAGGACCTCTACCAAAATAGTAGCGACTAGAGGAAATTGGCGCTCAAGGATAAGCTTCGAAGAATCAAGATGGAGAAGGGCAATACTATTTCCATATATCTGAACAAGCTCACCACCTACAGCGATGAGCTTAGCGGTGTCAGAATAACTATTGTTGATGATGATATGGTGAGCCTCGCTCTCCTTGGCCTTCCAAAGAGTTGGAATAGTTACCAGGGCTTTGTCAATGGAAGGGAGAAACTGTCGAATTGGGAACGACTGTGGTCGAATCTAATGCAGGAGGAGATCAGGAGGAGCACACGGGATGGTTCTTAATCTAAGAATGACGATGAAGAAAATCTAACCTTAGAAAGTAAGGCAAGGAAAGGGAAGGGGAAGGCTTCCCATTCCAAATCGAATTCTTCTCATGGAGGGAAGAAGGGTGACATGTCTAAAGTGAGATGCTTTAATTGTCATGAGATGGGACATTATGCAACTAATTACCCATCAAAGAAGTCCAAGAAGGGAGCCTCAGTGGGATTGGAAGGTGAGGCATTAGCCTCTCAGTTCGAAATGGACTTTACCCTCATCGCATGCATGGTGTCATCGATGATGGGTTGTGTTTGGTATCTTGACAGTGGAGCCTCATTCCAAATGACCAGTGATAATAATCTATTTAGTGCCTTGGAGGAGAAAGACCTCAAGATGCGCATAGGATATGGGTGACGACGGAAGGTATAGTGTTTTAGGAGTGGGCACGGTTTCTTTTCAAAGGGAGCATGGAGCTCCTATCACCTTGACAAATGTGAAGTATGTGCCTGGACTAAAGAAGAACTTGGTATCGGTCATGATGTTGGAGGACAAAAGCTATGATGTTGTCTTCAGTAAAGGAAAGACATTCCTAAGACACATAGCCACGGGTTAGACCAAGAGGATAGGGATTCGGGTGAAGAATCTCTATAAACTAGAGGTAGATGATTGTGCAGCATTGAGTATGAAAGCAGAATTGGTGCAAAGCCAAGACATTGGCGAGTTGTGGCACAGGCGGTTGGGCCATTTGCATCATGGGGCTTTGAAGATAATGCATCAAATATCTATAGGACTTCCCAAAGGTAAACTTGAGCAAGTTGACATATGCAAAGGTTGTACCTTGGGAAAGTACACCAAGTCTTCCTTTCATGATCAAGATAGTCGAGCAAAGGATATCTTAGAGTGAGTTCATACTAATGTGTGTGGACCATTCTTGATGGCATCCACAATGAAGCAAAGGTATTATGTGATTTTCATTGATGGTTTTTCTCGTAAATGCTAGATTTATTTCATGCAGGATAAGGACCAAACCTTCACAAAGTGTTGTGAGTTCAAAGCTTTGGTCGAGAAAGATTCAAGGAAGAAGCTCAAGGCCTTGAAAAGCAACAATGGTGGAGAATATGTCTCTCAAGAGTTTAAGGACTTTTTTGCAGTGCAAGGAATTAAATGGGAGTTGACAACACCTCATAACCCACAGCATAATGGGGTGGCCAAGAGGAAGAACATAACTATTGTAGGGGCAGCATGGGCGATGTCGCATGACCAAGGCCTACCACTTCACTTATGGGCTGAGGCATGCAACACGATGGTCTATTTTTAGAATAGAAGCCCGCATCGCATACTTGGGATGAAGACACCAAAGGAAGCTTTCTCCGGTAAGAGACCAGATGTGGGTCACTTCATGATCTTTGGCTCATCGGTATATTTCCATGTGACAAAGGATGCACAGAAGAAGCTTGAGCCAACAGTAGAGTTGGGGATATTTGTGGGGTACACTGATACACCTCACAACTATTGGGTGTACTTGCCTACCAGTCGAAGCAAAGTGGTTCGCAGAGATCTCAAGTTTGATGAGCAGAAGGCCATGCGAGTTTCCCTTAAGAGGGAGCTCCAACTACAGGTTGTGGAGGAACTGTCAGTTCCTAAGGAAGAGGAGTCTTAGACTAATGAGGAGCAGCCACATGCAGAGGTTCTAGGAGTGTATACATCCACTCAAGCAGATTCTTCCAGAGATGGAAGGAAGCGCACAAGAGAAGCTGATAGATTGTTGGAGGATGTGAGAGAGAATGTGGGAACACCATTTTCTAAGCGCAGATAGAGGAGGTCACCTGAGAGGTACACGGGATACATGGCCCTTGTTGGAGAATGTGTTGAGACTGAGCCATCTTCCTTTGAGGAAGTAGTATAGCAGCCGATTTGGGTTGATGTTATGGTGGAGGAGTATGACTCCATAGTTTGTAAGAGTGTTTGGGACGTGGTTCCGAGACCGAAGAACAAGTCAGTTGTGAGTTTTCGTTGGCTTTACAAGGTAAAACAAGTTGTTGATGATGGGAGGATCATGTTGCTTCAGTATAATTCCTTTCTTGTTGAGAGGGAGTGTTGAAATGTGGCAACAAGAATAGTCCAATTTAATTTGTCCTTGAATTAAATTGTGAATTAAAATCAAATTTAGTCTTAACAGCTACTTGGAAATAATTAATTAAGTTGTTTTGACTTAATTAGTTGGAGAATTTCAAGTTAAAAGTCTTTCTGAAGTCATGCAAGAGTTATCCCTTAAATTAAGGAGATAAGATTGAGTTATATTTGAGTTGTAATTAGTTAACTCAGTTTACTGAGTTAAGTCCAATTAAATTAGTTCCAAACTGTTTGAGGAACTAATGGTGAGATAACAGTTAGTTGATGCATGCATGCACTCAACAAGTGTACTCTAGTTAACTGAAGAGTCCCTCGTTAGTAACTCATGCATGTCTATTTTGAGAAAGACCCAGTTGAGATTAAAGTCAAGGACAGTGTACTATCAGTTGCATGTGTTTTCTTATAAAGAAAACTCATGCATGTAGAAGGAATAATTCCTTGAGGATTGCGTTGTTCTGACAGTGTGTGAGATCAGGTGATCATTCACTGGGTGAATGAGTTTTCCACTTGGTTGAAGGAGAATCATCCAAGAGTAACTGCGTAAGGAAATAGGATCTTGGACGGCAAAGAGGAAGGCTTGAGAGAAGCCAGGATTGCCTGTGAGCATCTGTCAGGATTGTACTGAGAGATGGCTAGCTGTGAGAACTAAGGCTTTGTATAATTCCTATGTGTTTCCACCTTGTATGATAATACAGATAGTGGGTTTTTAGCTGAGGCTTTCCCCAAAGTATTTTCATGTGTATTGTGCATTGATTCTTCTTCTTCTGGTTATATTGTTCAACTTGATCTTTAAGCTTCCGCAAATTGATAGTAGAAGTAGGTTACAATATTTTGCTTTGGTTTATATTGCATTATCGGGTTAACCTACAGTCAGATTTTCTACATAGGTCTCAGAGCGAGATTTGTAGAGAATTTGTAGAATTTCTACAACCCAAAAAGCTAATCTTCACAGCATAATTCATTGGAAAGCCTTAAACCAGTACACTAGCCATGCTTTTGAAAACTTTGGAGCACACCCAAGCATAAATTGCAATGTGTTGTTTAACCAATTTACTAATATTCACAACAAAATTCATTGGAAAACCTTAAATCAGTACACTGACCCTACTTTTGAACACTTTGGAGCACGCTGAAGCATAATCTACAGTGGGTTGGTTTCACTTATTTACTGTCTCAGTTTGTTTTGCTTGCAATGACTGGCATCAATGTGATATTACTCCCTCATCCACTATTTACATTTAAAATAATAATAATTAATATTATTATTTAAATTAATATCTATGATTTATCATAAAATAGGTCTTTTAAAGTTTATTATAGATTTAATTTTAGCGAGCGAAAGATAGCTTGTTGAAACCTCAACTACACATTCATTTAATATTACCATTAATATTTTGAGTTTCATTGACATGAGATAATTTCAGGCAGAAGAGAAAGCTTTTATTTCCTTATGAAAATTGTTGGAGCAGATGCTACCTGATACCAGCGATGAATAATACCATGATGAGGATAATATTACTGCGTTGGGCAATATACAACATCATGTTAACTCTAGAGCACGATCTCCATAGAAAATGTGTGGATGCTCAGGGAATCTATTATTTAGTTTTCTTGTTATGTCTGGCATCAATGCATTATTACTACCTCCTTAATTTGTCATTTGACTTGCTCAGCAAGGACTATCAATGCCTCTAACCCTTGTTTATCTTAAGAAAAGACAAATAAATAAAAATGCTCCCCGACGAGTTTGGGTTGAAATCATATTGGTAACCTCCACATTGGATTTTATCAGTTTCATTGAACATACCATATTTTAGGAATTTCCCTATATTAAAATGTATAGTAATAAATAACAATTTTCTCCATTGATTTGGTGTTCACTATTCAATTCCTTAAGTTGTGAATTCAATTAGTCCTGGTATTCGTCATAATTTTTTTTCAATGATGTGTTGAATGTGGAATTAAACATATTGTTCAATCCTGGGATAGAGGACAGAAGTTGCTCCCATTGGGAACATATTTTTTGGATTTTTGTGTCTGTTATAGTTATTTGCGAGTCCAACTCTGATATTTGGAGTTGAAGCCACTGTATTATTCCTACATCGCTGAATGCAGAATCTTGTAGTCTTGCACATGTTTCGTAGACTCCTTGATCGAAGAGAAGATCTTGCCATAGTGCAACAAATTATAAAATGAAGTTGGAAGCAGAGAAGATCTATGTTAAAAAAGCGATATTGAAATTATTTTGTAACAATAAGTGGAAGAGATAAAAAAAGGTTTGATTAAAAAAAAGGAAAAAGGGGAATAGATCCATTTATATTTGTATATGTTGCTTCTAAGTTCTAGGTTAAAAAGGTATAATATAATAAGAACATAAATCCATCAAATTCCAAACATGATCTTTTTAAACAGGTTCATGTTCAAGATATTTTTTTTGAGTTTTTTAAGAGCTAAATATTTGCATACCATATATATCAGGGGTTAAAATGATTTAGTATGATGGAAAAGGAAATCAGAAGTGTAGATCGTTCAATATTTTAGAATGGGAAAACCTATTATTAAATGGTGGTAGGCCTTACTTGAATCAATTTGACAATGTTGCATAGCCCAAACACTCAATGTAAGATGAGAATCTATGAAGATCATTTGAGATGAAATGATAAAGGATCAAGCAATTATCCAAACATTGCTTTTGATCCATCTTGCAAAGATCATGAAAAGTAGTGGACGAAGATAAAGGGTGTGGACCCTCTTTCTCATCACTACAAGGAAAATACCTTCTAGCAGAGGTTATAACAAAGGTTTTTAGTGTTATAAAATTGGAAAAAAATGTCAAAAAAACCTTCAATACAACATCAATTTGTGGTAGCGGATGTTTTAGCAGAGCTGATAACAAAATTTCATCACAACTAAAAAAATATGGGCAGCTAGAGTTTTTAGCAGATGTTTTCTTAATGGTGCATTTACTAGAAAAAATCGCACTAATGTGCTACTAATATAAAAGCATCGATGTTGTAAATTCAAACAAAAACACTAGGACTAGAAACAAATGTTTGGAGCATCGGTGCTTTAATAATAAAAATGCATTGCCTCTTTCGGTCTATGATACTATGCATCAGGGCATTGAATGAAAACAACACTGGTGCCTAAGAAGTATAGCACCCCAGTGCTTATGTCTTCCAAAAATTCCCCAGTACTTTTCAGGAAGGGAACCAAGGTAGGAAAGAAAATCTTGCAACGTTGGTGCTTTTATCTTCTCCAATGCACCATGTAGTTACCCGTAACAATGCACCAGTGTTGATGAGCTGTATTAACAACACCAGTGCTTCAAAAGTATAATACCCTATGCTTATGTGTTTGTAAAAGCCTCGGTGTTGTAATTTTCACAAAAGGAATCGGGGCAAAAAAAATAAATCTTGCAGTACCGATGCTTTTACATAATCTAACACATCAGTGTATTAAAGGTAATGATGCACTGATGCATTAAAGGCAAATCACACCAGTGCATAAAATGTATATCTTCCTGGTGCTTATTTATTTTACAAACCCATTAGGATACCATTTTTTTACTACTATAAATATCATTGTTGAAGAAATTGTATTTGGAGTGGTGCACATTAATATGTGATGTCCTAATATCCATTTTTCTCTTTTTTAGAAACATCAACCTATGACAGTGCAATTATTGTGATTTTTAAAATCTTTTATTCCTCGAAAAATCTACATATATCTTATGATAGTATTCATGTAAATTAAATTTTGATTAGTGCATTTGTATATGATGTTTGAATTAATTTGTTATGCCATCATATTTCACATCTCTTCATTATAATATTTAATCAGTGGTGTAACATTTCACAATGACATTAGACATCACAATAGAATAAATTAAAACGTATTTGATTATATATGAACAAGAGGCTCTTTTTCATACAAAATAGGATAGTTATTGGTAACCACTTGTCTTTCAATTGGAACACAATGTCCATTACATTAAACAAAATAACTGATTTTCATAGACAATTATTTAAAGAAATACAATATTTTGTATTTATATCCAAATAGATCATCATTCTTCACTGGAACTGTTGTCAGTGTTCAATCTACTTCCATGACTTGGATTATTTTGACAATTTGTTTGTTAATTGCATCAATTATTTTCGTCTTTTTCAAGTTTCATCTACAAACATAAAAATAAAGTGTAATGAGTGTATCTACATTAGTGAGAATAATGAAAATTAAAATAAATAATATACATCAATGTAAATCGAAAAGCAATGTACCATAGCAAGAAGTGAGTCCTGAATTATACACATTCTTTCAAAACCAAATCTTATGTCTTTTCTCAACAAATCTTATGTTAGGCTATAGTTTAAAAATAACTTGGTTCTTGAAATCATTAGATTGATTTCTATATTATAAGTAGAAAGTATGTCTATACGTTCATTCCACTATATCCCTCATAGTTTTGTAAGAGTTTTCCCCCCTTTCATTAACCTCCAACACCACTCCAAATGAACTAAGGACCAATTCATTGTGATTTAAATGTTCTATAATTTTTTTTCCTTAGGACAGCATTCCATTGGGGGAATTTTGAGGTCTAAAATGGGCCTCCTAAGAAAATGTACAACCAAAATAAACTTTATAAGAAACCAATAGGATTCAAAATGATGATGTCAACCATGGGGGATGATTCACCATTTTTGGAGTAAAATAGTCAAAAAATTAATAAATAATAAAATAATAAAACTATTTTTTCAACTCGTATTTTCAACTTATCCCCCTAAGGTTTTACTCAAATTTCAAGTTGGAGTACTCATTGGATGCAAGATTTATTTCCTCATCCAAACATTAGCTTTGTTGCATACTTCTAATGGACCCTATTACACGAAAAATAAGAAATACATGAAAAAACATGATTGAAATCACGTTTTTCATGTACTTCTCATTTTTCGTGTAGCAGGGTCCATAAAAAGTATGCAACATGGGTACTCCTTGGATGAAGAATCAAATTATACATCCAACGAGTGTTTCCACTCAAAATTTGAGTAAACCCATAGGGAGATAAGTTGAAAATACGAGTTGGAAAAATAGTTTTTTTTTTTTTCACTCTAAAATTTGATGATGTAATCTAATCTTATTTTATTATTTCCACTATTATCTTATAATATCCTTGGGAGGTCCATTTTAGACCTCAAAATTACCCTAATGTTTTCCTTCTTTCTTGGTCCCTATAGAACATTAAATATATGTGAATTAATAGATTGTTTGAAACATGTTATCTAATATTCTTAATATATTATTAATGAAAAATAAAAATAAAAACTCATATTGAATAATATTTTTTCATTCACCTGATTCATCCTTTTGCGATTTTTCTATCAATCTTTTATGATTTTATCCACTTACATCAGAAATAATCTTATCAGGCTTTCTCATTTTGTGGCTCTGTATGACACACACTAACCAATACATATTAGTTAAACTTATATATAGTTCAAACATATTAATTTTGTAAAGAATTTACAAAGAACTTGTCTTTTCTGCTTTTTTGGATGTGTTATCATTATGTCAATTGGTATTTTGTTACTTGACAACTTCTCAGACATTTTTTTTTATCAATATACAACATGTACCATTCAATATAGAAGTCAATTATATATATTTTATAAATAAACCACATAATTTTCAACCAAAAAGAGGTTTGGTAACCGGCGCGCTTATGTACATAAACACACCAGTGCACTTTATTTAGTAAATGCACTCGGGCGTTTAATTTTTGAGCATCGACATTGAAAATTATTATTTTTAAATAACTTTAAATTATGATGGTGTGATATGTAATGATAAAAGTACCACCAGCACACACAGTAAGAAATGATAACATAAAAATTAAACACAATTTTTTTGGACTTAATGATGTTATTTAGAAGAGGCGCACTAGTGTGTTATGTTACACTAGGTGCACCAATAAATAGAAGTTGTTTTTTAAAAAAATGGGCAGGGCTGACAGGGTTTGGATCTGATCCAATAAGTGGTCCTCTTGCTTTACCTGTCAAACACCCTATATATAGTAACACAAAACCATTAAATCTAAAATTCATAAAATGAAAAGCCCTAATTGTGAAGTGGTAGAGGGAGTTAAACCCTAAGTTGAAATTTTCGCAGTTGCATAAGCAAGAAGAAGCAAGGGGTTAAGGTAAGCATTGATCTTTTTTGTTTTTTTCTAAATTTTAATTAAATATAAATGGGAAAAAAGATTGTAAAATTTTTTATTAGTAAAATCAATGGTAAAAATTTTACTATGCAAGATTTTTATTTTTTTAGAATTTTAATTAAATCTAAGGGAAATTATAAAAAAATATTTGTAAAATCAATAGTAAAATTTAAAATTCTTACTATACAGGGTTTTGATTGAATCACCATACCTATCAAAGTTTGTTCTTTTGAATAGTTCTGTTGTTATAAAGTATTATGTTGCTCCACAATTCTCCCAGTATGTCTCTCTTGTAAATCTATCCCTTGAAATTTTGGGAAAAATAATGAAATACTGAATAACTTCTTACTATTTATAATACTTTATGAAATTATATTTCGAAAAGTTAATTACCATTCATTTTTCAATTTGAAAAAAAAAAAAAAAAAAATCCACACCACATTTTTTTTAGTTTTTCGAAACATCAATACATTTCATAGTAAAAAACATTGGTGGTTTAAGAGTAACATGCACTGATTAAGATAACTTATTAGTGAGCTAAAAAAATTTTAACACACTGATATGATAAAATTCCTTTAAAAAAATATATATCCTGGAAACTGGTGTAGTTATTATTTTAATGCATAGGTGCGGTTATTATTTTAATGCATAGGTGTTGTTATTATTTAAATGCATCAGTGTGGTTAGTTTTACAAGAGCATCGATATGTTTTGAAAGTTATCTGAACTTTTATTTTCACATAAAATGGAATGTTCATCTCAAATTATCCTTTAGGAATGTTGGGTCCTTTGTTTTTTGGAAGAATTTTGAAGAAAAAGATTGAAAAGTAGTTGCAGAGAAGAAATGGCTATACTTGCCAGAAGCGGCCACCATAAGTTGGGAAGCAATAGAGAATTGAAAAGTCAATTTTGTTGGGATTTGTGAAGCTACGATAGAATGAAGGGCAAGCTAGATTTTGAAAATATCAAAACCGATAAGGAATAAAGCACCAGAACTCGTCAAAGTGGACTTGATCAAGATTGGGATCAAGGAAGATAACTGTTAGTTCAGATCATGTGAGCATAGTCTATAAAAAGGGCCAAAGATGAACAAATTGGGCTATTGTTAGTTGTTAGTTTTTGATTGAGTTGTAGTTAATGGAAGAGTCGAAGTTCTATTAGTTCTCCGCTATGTAACAGCTCATTCGAATCTGAGTCTTTTCTTTCTCTAAAGTTTTGTTATGTTCTTGTAATGCAATGTAGTCCATAGTATTAATATCTCGCAGTATGCATGAGCTTCTGGGGTAATGATTTTGCAAATGAATAAAGGAGTTGTTGTAGGAATGAATGATGAATTGATGGTTGATGATTGTTTGTGCCTTTTAGAATTTTAATTGTATTTGCACAATTATCCTATTGTGTTTTTCTATGAATGTTTAAATTGCATGTCAACTTTGTTGCGATGGTAAATGGAATATTTAGAATGCATGTATAATATAACAAATAAAAGTACTTCATCGCCATTCTAGATCCCTTATTTCTTGTTGTTCCAGTACGACTCGAGCGAGATGCTCCATTTTCCCCAAGAGGAGTGAAAATTTTGGCGATAAGCTAGGATACAACGACACTTTTTGTTGGAAACCTAAGGTTGAAAGTTGGGTCTTTGATAATTAAATTTTATGCCAACAAATGGTTTTATTGTCGGGACCTGCGAAAATTTCAGAAGGGACTAGATCACAGTGTTAAGTATTCTATGTGGATACATTCTAGATTGATTACAAAGAGATGTATGAAATATAGGCATGACATGTACCATAAATAATAAAAAATGGTAAATCACATGGTCTTCCTTATAATATAGTGAGGTACATGCCTATAATCCTAACTATTCAAAGGCTCTTTTGTTGCAAATAATTAGCAATGTTGCGGGGGTTCCATGCCTCACACGAAAGTGAGTAGGGAGTTATGAAAATCCTAACATATTCAATAGCCATGAAGCATATAAAGGATACATGGTTTGAAAAATTCAAGGATGAAGTACTAAGTCTATGACTCAGCATAGCCATGGATGGGGTTGACCCATATTCCCTCCAAAACACCTACTATTCTATTTGGCCTATAGTAGTGATCAATAACAATATCCCCCCATGGTTGTCTATGAAGAATGAACATCCTATGTTGGCTCTCATAGTCCCTGGTAGAATACAAGTGAAGAATATGGATGTCTACTTACAACCATTGGTAATTGAATTGAAGGACATATGGGAAAGGACACATGTATACAATGTATCAAGACCCATCGAAACAGAGAGGAATTTTACATTGTATGGCATATGTGCTTATACCATGCATGATTATCTAGGCTTAGGATTTTGATCTAGTAAATTACATGTTTATTAATTTGATTATATAACAATATTGTTTTGTATATTAATTTAATTTGTTGCAATTGTTCTGATCTTCACGATCGCTAATATGCCCTGTATACAATAATTTTGCAGGTCTTGTAACAAAAGGTTATTATGGATGTAAATGTTGTGGACCATCTCTGAAGGCTAGGTGGTCCAACCAACTACGAAAGCTAGCGCATGACTACTCCAAGGTATTCCTCCCAAAAGAACACCCTTACAAAAGAGAAACTGTTAGAAAATTATATATTATAATGAAATGGAACACATAAAATATTGCAGAAATATAAACACAGAAAACTCATAAACAAGAGAGACACAGATATATGTGGTTCACCTAATTTGGGCTACATCCATAGAGAAATATCCAATCCTTCTTTTATTATATTATCCAGCAAACTGAAGAGATACAAGCTACAGCAGATCTACTGTAACACCCTCTTTGCTCTCAATATCCTCTCTCTTCCTCACTCAGAATACAGATATACATAGACACAATACAATTCCCTCATATATAGTGAGGGGTTTCCTTCTAGGGGAAAAAACCCTAAATTAAACATAACTTCTACCGTTAGATCATTCGCTTAATGAATGGCCCAGATTGACTAGAAAGTACTAGACTTTTACAAGGCAATTTTACTTATATTTTTAGCTTCGGGGGCACTACCCACGAACCCCTGCTGGGGGACCAGCTGGCCCTCGGACCCCCTAGCCGAGGAGGATTAGCCCCCCCGGACCCCCGCGGTGGGGACAAGTCCCCCACCCCCCCCCCGCATGGAGGGGTGTACAATCTTCCTGGGGTATACATCCGGCTGAAACCTTTGAATACAGAAGATAATCAAGCTCCTCACCCAACATCAACATTTTCTTTCAATGGTAAACCGGATAGAACCCAAAGGCCTCCAATAATGACACCAATTGAACGGATTAGATCATATGGGAGAGAGAAGGATAAGGAGATTACATTAATGTTTGATTCAAATGGGGAGCCTATTTTTTATGATCCATAATTCTTCGAAACCTATGTTGAGAAATTTCCCGTTACGATGAAAATGAAATCTTTCTTTTATGATCTCTCATATTGGGAGCATCTTAAGATTTCCCACTTACTATATCCCATGCATATATTTAAAAATGTTTCATTTTCTCTATGTAGGCACATATCATCGAAATAAAATGACACATTAGTTGTTAAGAGAGATATTATTTCTTCTAAAACTAAAAAGAAACTTTGGCCAAGACAAGAAAGTTGAGGAGAGGTTGGTCCCTCTTGGTCTTTCAAACAAGGTGATGTCCCATGAATTTTAAAGAAAGATGATCTTTCTTTGGAAAAGGAAGATGATGGATGGTCAACTATGTCAAGAGTCGAAGAATAAGGTAGAGGAGGAGGTGGTTGGCCTGCTCTTTGAGGAGAAACATAAGGGAGTGGGTCATGAGGTGAATGAGGAGGAGGTAGAACACTACCAGAAGGATCACCACCTTGGTCATCATCCGATGGGGTAGGACATATTGGTGAAGACTGTGTATCTACTACATGGCCATCCTAAGGAGGTGGAGTACTACCAAAAGGATCACCACCTTAATCACCATGATTCGATGGGGTATTACTCGGTGATGACCATGTATCTTTTGCATGGCCATCCCTCCACATTTCCAGTATAAACCTGTTAGCTCTGATGATATGATGTATAAGACTCATCATATTTCACAACAAGTCTATCAAGAGCTCGAGGAGCCTAGGATCTGCCCCGATGTCTCAATTTGTCACAGGGCGGACTCCCGCCTCAACCAAAAGTATAGAGAGTCAACTGCCCAAATCCATCTTGAATCCGATATCAATCCTACAGTAAGGTCGCATGCCTATGGGTATCTTCATCCAATTAATACATCCCTCACAATCTGTGGCCTCAACTGTCTCGACATCTACATCCAGTGGGGGAGGAGGCATGTCCCCAATGAATGCACCAATGTCTACAAAACATATAATACACTACAATAATTAGACAATTTCATTAAACAATTTAATAAAACAAATTAAAGAACATGCTAGAATAAATTTTCTTCGAATTAATTAAGACAATAAAATGTGTTATGTAACCAGCTCAAGAAAAAGATAGAAAATATAGATCAACGCCTTAGAATTTAGCCTCTTCGAGGGGGCAACCTCCTTTACATTACATAAATGA
>APFE030597231.1:0-21393 GCA_000404065.3 Pinus taeda
TAGTCGTGGAAAGAATATAACACAACCCAACAGAGCCAACCCAAAGATGCTATAATTGAAGCTAAACTAGAAAACCTTGTTTATTGTCCATTTTGTGGCATTCCATGCGAAATGTACAAGTGTGTACAAGTTATGAACTTTCCAAATCTGAAAATTTTTAATTCTTCATGCATCTAGTGGAAGGAGCTGAGTCATCTTTCATTATTGTGTGAAAAGAATGAAATGATATATGACATTGTTCATCGTAGAAGAGTGGAAAAGAGGATGACAAAGGTCGTTTTAAGTGAATGTAAAACCTGCAAGGCTAAGTAAGTAAAGATTGATGGATGCAATATCTTGAAGTGCACTAGGTCTAGAGAAAATATGTGTTATGTTTGCTAACAAATCCTTACTTACCCTAGCCATGCTCATTTTTGCAATCATTCTTTTTCTATGCGAGAACAAGGAAGCCCTGTAAAATTTGCAACAAGATGTGTATTTTGTTTGAAGGTGAGATAGAAGATAATGTGGCACTATATATATATATAAGATATATATATAACAATTATTATTAAACTCAAGTGGTGTAGAAATAAGAAATAAAAATCATTTCAATGGATGGAATCACAAAAGTTTGATTCATATTTGTTTCTTAAAAATATAAAGGAACATTTAAAGTGCAATGCTTTAATAGGGATTAAATGCATTCATCCTTGAATTTTTGAAAGTAAAATTAAATTTTTAGTCACACATTGTTAGTTTTTAGGTTCTTCATTCTAACCATTGATTGATTCTCTGCTCTTCATTCCGAGCATTGATCTCCACTTCGAGTTTGTTTATGTTGAATTTTGTTTTAGGTTTAGGATACAAATGAGGAATGTGTAAAAGTTAAGTAATTGACATTGGAAATAGTTATGGCTGCGGTAAGGGATCTTGCTCTCAAATCTACAAAATTATGTGCAATAGGCTCATTAAATGTATAGCAGATTGATTTGAGTGAAGTGAAAGCATATTTATGCAAGTTGAGTTTACTTTATTTATGAACGTTGTTATTAAATTTCTTAGCATCATAGATTTTCCAATTTTCATATTATTCTTAGTGCATAGATTAGTGTGTATTATAACAATGCTTATGTATCTTAAATGGGAATTTCTAGGTCTCATACTTGTTAGTGTCAATCTTTGCGGCCTTCCTTTAGTGATCAAACATGCTCTTACAAAATGATGTTAAGGTGTCAAGTTCAAATTTTGTCATTTCACTGAGTGTTCAAGCAAAATTTGGTCACTAGGTATTAGGTCTACAGTTTGTTTTCGCCCTTATCAAAGTTGTCCAAATGACATTCGATGTCACCATTCGGATGAGTGTACCATCATTCAAAGGGTTTTCATCATCATTTCAAGTTCCACTGGGTCATTTTACACCTTGTTCACACTTTAGTTGTGCCTAGGTAAGGTTCATTTCCCTCTCCTAGGGTTTTGAAGGCAATTTATCTTGGATGGCCAAATCATCAGCAAAACTTCTATCCTGATATTCATACACGTTCCCCTATCCATAATGTAACTTATTAAACACTTCCCATCACTAAAATTCCCCAAATTCCTCATTTCCGCACAAACCCTAGTTTTTTGCTACAATTTGGCAATTTTCTAGGTTGGGCCTGCGTTTTTCCCTTTTGGACCCCTTCCCCTCACTCAATTTCTGAGATTCCACTTTCCCCTACTTCCTAACATCCCTCCCTAATTCCAAAAATTTCCTCAAAGATTTAGAAGCTCCCTATCCCCTTCATTTCACTTCATTTCGACAAGTCCCTTGTTCCACACATCAGGATAGGTTTTACTCCAGTGATCTTTCTAAGCAATAAAAGATCAATTTCAGAAAACCGAGAGAGTTTTTTTCCCCAACAGGCTATGAAAGAAAAACCTCCTTCCCTTTTTACATAGGTGTCATGGTTTTAGAGATATGTCAAAAATACCATTGCCTCAGGAGAATTGAATGCACCTCTGAAGTGACCTTGGGAAAATCAAGATTTCTCCTAGCTTGGTTGGCCAAATTACTTTCTTTATGAGTGAAATGATAAGTAGACACAAATATATTTCTAATGAGCTATCATGAGATTAATTTGGAGTTGAGAAAGCCTTTCAAAAGTTGACTGCAACAACACTCTACCTTGAGGCAGCTTCATTTGGCACATTTTGACCAGTCTTGGGAGATTTGACTTGTGATAGGGAAAATGAACTCCAAATTGAAAAATTCAAATTGGGTTGGAAAGTAGACTCAATCTACTTTCCAAAAAGCTATCTCATGCCCAATTTGGACATCAGGAAGGCCTCCAAACGTCTCCTGCCAAAAGGCGCTATGCACAGGCTCTATGTGTCGCGCCTCAAGCCCAGTGCGTCGCGCCAGTGTATTTTTGCATTGAGAAATGAAGCTTTGTGCGCCGCGTCTTCCCTATGCACCGTGCTAGTTGCCCAATGTGCCACGCCACCAACAACTTCACAAAATTGCTCCAAATCACTCAAAATGCATGGGTCTTCACTTGTACAAGTAACATGGGTTTCCGTCATTGCTTTTCATCCAGGATTAGTGCTTGTTTGATGGTGGTTGTCTTATGGTGTTGGATAGAAAAATAAAACCCTACCAAGGAAAACGTTGTTAGGGTTTTGTATTAACTGTTTGGCTGCCAAGTTACTACTCCCACCTCACATTCCCTTGCTCCATTTTTTCCTTGATTTCCCTATTTCCTAAAGTCACCCACTCTTATATTCATTAGTTTCATATCCCATACTCCCAATTCCTATTTTACAAAGTCCCAAACCCAAAACCTAGTCCATATACTATACCCTATCCCAACAGTCTCTCATTTCCCTTTGGAAAACATTTGGCATTGAAACAAGACACTAGGTTCTCATTTTTCATTCTCAACAAACCAAACATACACTTGGCATAGACTTTCAACACTATGGAGGCAGACACTGATACATTATATGACCAAGACAGTGGCTTTACAACTGAAACTACATGCACTAGGAGGGAACTAAAATGTAGAAAAAGGGAGGATAGACTTTGAATCTTGGCCGAAGTTTATTTGGCTGAACATGGCACTTGATGGGGCACCTTTAGCCAAAATTTCAAGGAATTTGGAGAAAATTTTGTCAATTTTAAAATTTTTGGTTAAAAAACAGGTTTTTTCTCTATATGGGTCGCGCACCTTATGCAACGCATAGGATTGGGAGGTCCAAATGACAAATGGTTTGCAGTTTTGGATTTTTCATGAGAAATCATGAATTTTGGTACTTGGACAAGAAATTTGGGCAAGTTTTGGGTCCCGAAAAGGTCAAAAAACATGCAAAAAATGACCTCACTGCCCCTTTTTGGACACACAGGAAGCCGTCTTGGGCGAATGCGCTTTTGGAGGGGAAAATGGACACTAAATTGAAAAATTCTACTTGGGTTAGAAAGTAGACAAGCAGGGCTTTCCAACAAGCCAACCTGAGCTCAATTTCGATTTCAGCAGGTACCTCAAAATCAGCAGCAAAGTAGTGCGACGCACACAGGAATCAGCGCGACGCATAGAGGCTTTTGGCCCAATTTTTCACCTTCCAACTCAGAAATTCGGCTAGTTTGACTAGTTTTGCTTCTTGATGTAATTTTTTACTTATTTTGAATTAATTAAGTGAACATGATGTAATTTTGGCACTTAGTTACTTGTTCTAAAAGACTCATTCACCAAAAAGTGAAAATTAAATGAATGAATCAGTTTCCTACCTTATAGAAGCAAATTGTTTTGACTGCCTAGATTGTAGTGCTTTGTTTAGAATTGGTTGAAATAGCTCCTAGGATGAAGAGCTCGACCCCTAGAGGCAAGGGAATGGGTTGGCTTGACTATATTATCTATTTTCTAAGTCATTTTCAGGTTTGGACACTTGGGATTGTTTTGGCATACTATTGTACATATTTTCTCTGCATTTTTGGCTAAGGAAAGACCAGGGTTTTTGCAGCACTATTTGGGATCCATGTGGCCTTATGTTTTAATGGTGTGCTTATTTCAGTAATTGTAAGTTGTTATGTGTATCATTTTCCTCCTTTCATCCTCTGCAATTGAACAAATGAAGTGTTAAGGTAGAATCCATCAATGGTTATGCTCTGCCTTTAAGTTTGTTTAATTTTCCATGTTTTCATCTGTTTAAGGAGAATCCTTGAAAGATTCTTGCTCTCCTTAGCTCCTCACCAGTCTAATCTACCCATTCATTCCCTTTGAAAGCATCAAGATGATCGCCTACCTTGCCCCAAATAGACCTCTGCAAAAACTATGCCTCATCCCCAAGCCCAAATTTTCCTTTCCTTGTTTCAACACAAAAAATCCTAAAAACTCAAATCAAACCTTTGTACTGCATATCTAGCCTAAAATTAGCTTTTGTTTTAGTCATCTCGAGCCTCATTGATTATCTTTGCCGAGATTGATCCGGAGAGAGCCCTCTCCTATCGTCATAGGGCTAGTTACGAGGCTGAGCATGGTTTGATGTAGCCTTGAGTTTTACCTTATTTCAGCCTAAGGTAGATTTGAGCGCTAACATAGTGGCAACCATACTGGGGAGAAATGGTTTTCTTGTTGATGTCATTGAAATCTATAAGCTACACAAGGAGCCTGAAGTGACGCCAGGTAGCCTTTGAAACACTTTTGCTATGCATCAGCGAAGTAGATAAACACTGCTTCAGTCAATCTCTGTTATAGCTTGTAAACATGAAATCTAACTTGTTAATTGCCCTAGTACATGTATCAAGTTTAGATATGATTGTTGATGGTGGACAACGATTAGACATAAGAAGGCTGAAATCATTCACCTGGCGACTCCATTCACTGAAAAATCCAAAGATCACTGCTTCATGGTGACTTCACTACAGGAATATGAGTAGCTTTAAGCTTTTCAAGATGGAACGGGTTGCAAGACGATACGCTCCCATGAGCCGGGATCACATTCTAGGTTTCCTAAACAAAATTCTGAAGGTAGATTGGTCAAGGAATTTGCCTATGTTTAAAGATGATGATAGGAAGGATGCTGCTTTACATTTGGTCAGATTTCACATGCATATTCACAAGTTAAAGGTTCATTTTCCTGAAGATTGCTTGATGAAGATATTCCTGGCCACTCTAGAAGGTGAAGCCCAATCTCGGTATGAAAATTTGCCGCCTGCTTGTATTTACTGTTTAAAAGATTTTCATACCATGTTCATTGAAAGATATAAAGAATCTTATCCATCATTAAATTTAGTTCAGGACTCTTGCAAACATGCTTATATTTTTATTGAAAGCCTTGAGAAATATTATAAAGATGATAATTTCATGGATGATGAGATCATGGAAGCCCTGTATGAAAATCCCTTTCACCATCATAAAGAGAACTTAGAAGATACTCATTAAGATGCTCAAGAAACTTTACAACCGGATCAAGATCTTCACACAATGGAAAATGATGAAAGAGAAGGTTTTATTTGAGATCTATCCATAGAAGAAGATAGCATGCATGAAAGTCAAGTTTCAATTTCAGAATGTGATAAAGTCAAGTCAGATATTTCAAATCTAGATTTAGATCGTGATGATGAAGACTACCTTGTTTTGAATCCCTTGAAGGAGAGCGCTGCTATTGAAATCATCTGGATTGCAGAAGACACAGTAATGGATCCAAATGTTCTCACTCATACTGTCAGTCCATCATTAGAACACAGCCTTCATGAAAAAGCAATCCAGTCAGTTCATGAAAAACAGAATGAGATCTTTGTGCAAGTGATGAATCTCCTTTCAATAACTCAGTAATAAATGATAGTTTGAATGCCCTGTCATATGAAGATAATTACTGTTTAAGCATAAGAAAACAAAAGGCATTGTCTCCTTTGTCTGAAGAAGAGATAGATCTACTTTTGAAAGGTCTTGTTTCACCTGAAGCTACAGCAGATTTGCAGTGCACACATAGTCAGGAAAGTGTTGGTGAAACTTCTTCCTCTTTTGAAAAAGATGACTGTCTTGTAATCAGTTTTATAGATCAGCAAACAGATAATATTTTCTTTCACAAAGATGATAAGGCTGTCGTGTTTGCTAATCTTGAAGATTGTTTTTTGTTTAAGAATGACCTAGACCATGAAGATGAGGAGTATAAGGTTGAGACAGATAATATGCCAGGATTTCTCATGGTCAAGGAACCTACAACTAACACTCAGATGGCAGAAGCACATACTTCTCTGTGCATTCCTATCCATCGGAAATCAATTGTTCTTTTAGATCAGAATGAAGGGAGTACTTGTATTTTTGCTGCTGGATCTCAAGATAAGATAGTGTTTCAGGATTATCAAGATCCCTTCGGCATCCTTTTTAAAGCACTAGAGAAGATAAATGTTGCCTGGTTCGTTATGATAAGCCTTGGTTTCAGTGGTTATTGTCAGTTGCCTCCATGTACATTGTTCCGCCTGCTCGTGAAAAGTGAGAGCAGAAATTTGATATGTAGCCATTTGCTAGATTGGTTACATTGGAAATCTCATTATACATGATTTTACATATCACATCTGTATGCAGGTGGTTGTCATCATGATTTGAAGCCCTCAAATCTCGATGGACTACTACCCTTCAAATAAGCTTTGTAAGTTATTTTTTAGTTAAGTCAGCCATGAGTCATTTGTGAGTCAGTTTTCTGTCTTGTTGTTAAGTTAGTTTGTGTCGGTTTTCAGTCATGCATTTTAGCTTGAGTCTTGACTCCATTGCCCAATGGATGAATGCACTGTCTGCTTTCCAAAGGTCTGTCATTCTTGGCACCTCCAAGGAGCTACCATCCCCATTGGAGCCAATGTTAGTGTCAGTCTTTGCAGCCTTCCTCCAGTGATCAAACATGCTGTTACAAAATGATTTTAAGGGTCAAGGTCAAATTTTGTCATTGCAGTGAGCATTCAAGCAAAATTTGGTCACTAGGTATTAGGTCTAGGGTTTGTTTTCGCCCTTGTCAAAGTTTTCCAAATGACGTTCCATGTCACCATTCAGATGAGTGTAACATCATCCAAATGGGTTTTCATCATCATGTCAAGTTCCACTCAGTCATTTTACACCTTGTTCACGCTTTAGTTGTGCCTAGGTAAGGTTCATTTCCCTCTCCTAGGGTTTTGAAGGCAATTTCTCTTGGATGGCCAAATCATCAGCAAAACTTGTATCATGATATTCATACACCTTCCCCTATCCATAATGTAACTTATTAAACACCTCCCATCACTAAAATCCCCCAAATTCCTCATTTTCGCACAAACCCTAGTTTTTTGCTACAACTTGGAAATTTTCTAGGTTGGGTCTGTGTTTTTTCCTTTTGGACCCCTTCCCCTCACTCAATTTCTGAGGTTCCACTTTCCCCTACTTCCTAACATCCCTCCCTACTTCCCAAAATTTCCTCAAAGATTTAGAAGCCGCCTATCCCCTTCATTTCACTTCATTTCGACAAGTCCCTTGTTCCACACATCGGGATATGTTTTACTCCAGTGGTGTTTCTGAGAAATAAAAGATGAATTTGGGAAATCGGAGAGAGGTTTTTGTCCAAAACAGGCCACAAAAGAAAAACCTCCTTCAAATTTTACAGAGGTGTCATGGTTTTAGATAAATTTCAAAAATACCGTTGTCTCAGGAGAATTGAATGCACCTTTGAAGTGACCTTGCCAAGATCGCGATTTCTCCTACGTTGATTGGCCAAATGACTTTCTTGATGCATCACATGATACGTAGACACAAATATCTTTCTAATGAGATATCAGGAGCTTAATTTGGAGTTGCGAAAGCATTTCAAAAGTTGACTGCAACAGCACTCTGCCTTGAGGCAGCCTCATTTGGCACATTTTGACTAGTCCCGGGAGATTTGATTTTTGATAGCGAAAATGAACTCTAAATTGCAAAATTCAAATTTGGATGGCAATTAGAGTCAAATACCTTTCCAACGAGCTATCTCGCGCTCAATTTGGACACCAGGAAGGCCTCCACAAGTCTCCTGCCCAAAGGCGCTATGCACAGGCTCTATGCGCCACGCCTCAAGCCCAGTGCGCCGTGCCTTCCCTGTGCACCGCGCCAGTGTATTTTTGCACTAAGAAATGAAGCTCTATACACCACATCTTCCATGTGCGCCGTGCCAGTTGCTCAATGCGCCGCACCACCAAAAACTTCACAAACTTGCTCCAAATCACTCAAAATGTGTGGGTCTTCACTTGTACAAGTAAGATGGGTTTCCATCATTGCTTTTTATCCAAGATTAGTGCTTGTTCGATGGTGGTTGTCTTATGGTGTTGGATAGAAAAATCAAACCCTACCAAGGAAAATAGTGTTAGGGTTTTGTATTAATTGTTTGGCTGCCAATTTACTACTCCCACCTCACATTCGCTTGCTCCATTTTTTCCTTGATTTCCGTATTCCCTAAAGTCACCCACTATTATATTCATTTGTTTCATATCACATACCCCCAATTCCTATTTTAGAAAGTCCCAAACCCAAACCTTAGTCCATATACTGTACCGTATCCCAACAGTCTCTCATTTCCCTTTGGAGCACATTTGGCATTGAAACAAGACACCAGGCTCTCATTTTTCATTCTCAGCAAACCAAACATACACTTGGCATAGACTTTCAACACCATGGAGGCAGACACCAATACATTATATGACCAAGACAGTGACTTTACAACTGAAACTGCATCCACCAGGAGGGCACTAAAATGTCGAAAAAGGGAGGATAGACATCGAATCTTGGCTGAAGCTTATTTGGCTGAACATGGCATTTGATGAGGCACCTTCAGCCAAATTTCAAGGAATTTGGAGAAATTTTTGTCAATTTTAATTTTTTTGGTTAAAAAGGAGGTTTTTTCTCTATATGAGTTGCGCACCTTGCCAGACGCATAGGATTGGGTGGTCCAAATGACAAATGGATTTCAGTTTTGGATTTGTCATGAGAAATCATGAATTTTGGTACTTGATTAAGAAATTTGGGCAAGTTTTGGGTCCCCAAAAGGTCAAAAAACATGCAAAAAATGACCTCATTGCCCCTTTTTGGACACACAGGAAGCAGTCTTGGCAGAATGCACTTTTTGAGGGGAAAATGGACACTAAATTTGAAAATTCCACTTGGGTTAGAAAGTAGACAAGCAGGAATTTCCAACAAGCCAACCTGAGCGCAATTTGGATTTCAGAAGGTACCTCAAAATCAGCAGCAAAGTAGCGCGACGCACACAGAAATCAGCGTGGCGCACAGAGGTTTTTGGCCCAATTTTTCACCTTCCAGCTCAGAAATTCAGCCAGTTTGACTAGTTTTGCTTATTGATGTAATTTTTGACTTATTTTGATGTAATTAAGTGAACATGATGTAATTTTGGCACTTAGTTACTTGTTGTAGAAGATTCATTCACCAAAAAGTGAAAATTAAATGAATGAATCAGTTTCCTACCTTATAGAAGCAAATTGTTTTGACTACCTAGATTGTAGTGCTTTGTTTAGAATTGGTTGAAACAACTCCTAGGATGATGCGCTCGACCCCTAGCAGTAAGGGAATGGGTTGGCTTGCCTATATTATGTATTTTCTAAGTCATTTTCAGGGTTGGACACTTGGGATTGTTTTGGCATACTATTGTACATATTTTCTCTGCATTTTTGGCTAAGGAAAGACCATGGTTTTGCAACACTATTTGGGATCCATGTGGCCTTATGTTTTGATGGTGTGCTTATTTAAGTAATTTTAATTTTTTATGTGTATCCTTTTCCTTCTTTCATCCTTTGCAATTGAACAAATGAAGTGTTAAGGTAGAATCCATCGATGGTTATGCTCTGCCTTTAAGTTTGTTTAATTTTCGATATTTTCATCTATTTAAGGAAAATCCTTGAAAGATTCTTGCTCTCCTTAGCTCCTTACCAGTCTGATCCACCCATTCATTCCCTTTGAAAGCATCAAAACGATCGCCTACCTTGCCCCAAATAGACCTCTGCAAAAATTGTGCCTCATCCCCAAGCCGAAATTTGCCTTTCCTTGTTTCAACACAAAAACTCTTAAAATCTCAAATCAAACCTTTGTACTACATACTAGCCTAAAATTAGCTTTTGTTTTAGTCATCTCGAACCTCATCGATTATCTTTGCCGAGATTAACCTGGAGAGAGCCCTCTCTTATCCTCGTAGGGCTAGCTACGAGGATGAACATGGTTTATTGTAGCCTTGAGTTTTACCTTATTTCAACCTAAGGTAGATTTGAGCGCTAACAATACTGATGGGCCCTAATTAAAAAGTTAACATGATTAATGGAACACCGACACTTTAAATTTATACCATGAAGCATGAATCTAGTTGCTCCATCCTCAAAATGTGTGACGTCACAAAAAACTTATCCTAATAGGATAACACATGTATCCCAAATGGAAACCTATCTAGGAGACAGTTTCACCAGAAGTGGAGCTTAGAAGAAAAATTTTAATTGACTTGGTCCAATTTCCTAAGGATCCCTTGATAACCTTCACACTTTGCAAGCAAAGGAAACACATTCACACCATTAAAATAAGAGATCGCAAGGTCTTAAAATAGTGAGAAAATTATGCCACACCTTCTAATTAGAATACCAAACCTTTAATAGATTTATCCTAAGTTTTGCTAAGAGACTCTAAAAAGAATTTCCTCTATTTCTAAGACAAACATGCTCTGAAGAGAGAAGAGCTACTTATGTTTGTATAAGACATAATTCTTATGGAAAAGTATTTTTCTTTTTGAGTCAATGTTAATATGCACAATGTAGGTGTCATAGTAAAGGGAACAACACATTGAAATAGCAAGAGCATAGATCAATATAATCTACAATGATACAAATTAATTAGGCCATAACACAAAATCTTAGCTCTGCATCACCTATAACTTGGAAATCCAAGCTTCATACTTGCATGTGTAATTAAAAGTATAAGTACATAATTCAGTTGAAGGAGATTAGATGCAACTATAATAATGGTTCCTTAATAACAGAGTTGTGCCCTCATATTAATCCAACAAATGAAGTTCATTTGGTAATTAGATGCAACTATAATAATTTTTCCTTAATAGTGGACTTGTGCCCTTAGATTAATCCAACAAATGAAGTTCAATTGTTAGCTGTTGATGGCGACACCTTGTCAATCAAGTAAAATAGAGGAATTAAATAAGGAGAAAATTATTTTTCAATTCAAAATTAAACACATTATTAAGAAGGGTGAATGTGTAAGCTTTGTTTTAAATACATCATTCTATGTGAATGAATTATTCATGTACTAACACATTCATATGTCACAAGAGGACAAATATAGTAGTTGTGATCTCATTTGTAACCAATATATCATAGGCCATATTCCCAAAAAATAATAAATGCTACATAACGGATTTCCCAAGGAACATATCACAACTAAAACCCTTTTATAAATCATTCGCAATAGCAATGTTATCCTTTGTCATATAAGAATACTTCTTAGTATGATAGGATCCTTCTACTGCAAGATCCATATTTCATAGAGACCAAGCCCTTTTTCCTCAGATTGGGTGCGAAAGTTCGAATCGCACTCAATAAATATGATAAAAACATCCATGTCATAATCAAAATATTGAATATCTGCATAAAAGTAGCATATTCTATTTACACAATAGATAATATGGAAAGAGATACAAATCTATTGTTTATTTTGGATCTAGAGCTCAATTACAAGATAGATTATAGGTAAAGTGACATTGTAATTTGCAAATTATAGCCCCACACTTTGAGAAAATAAAAAAATACTAATATGAATAAGTCAAAATTGTGGATCTCTAAATCACTCAAGCCTATAAGAATTAGATTTGAAGTGTGTATAAGCAAACCCTATTATTCCTTTATACCATTCAACAAACATCAGATTCTATGTATACATTAGAGCGTCAATTAAATATATCATTAGAGGAGAACCTGCTAGGTTGGTGATCCCTTTCTAGCAAACACGTTGCCTCACAATAAAATTCAAATCACAATAAGATCAAAGTATCACAAGAAAGAACCTGAGCAACAACTTAATATTCAAAACATGGAGATTGTTACATGGATATATGATAATACAACATTCAACGCAGGTGTTCATCACATAGGATCACCCCATTGTAATTTAACAAGAAAGTATCTTTGCAATGGCCCCTCCATTATCCCTAACATTACATTGTCTAATATTTATAAAAAGGTTCAAATCTATACATAAAACTAGTACCCATGATTTTATGGATCAGAGATCGGTCATTGTATATATTTTTACTGTTTAATATTATCTAAATCCCCACATAAATCATAGGCATCCTTCAGTTAAAGAGAAATGAAATGTTATAGTTCCATCCACTCAATAGAAACAAATCAAGTGCTTCCACATCAAATATGGTCCACTTCTTAAAAAGAGACTCAGGGGTGTCTTAGTTTCGATGGTTAACTTCAACATTATATCATTTGATCACCCATGGATAAATTGGGTTGTTGGTGATGGAAACAATATCTTGATGAGCTAACAAAATCATTATATACACTACTTACAAGGATATGTTGTATATAGAAAATATTTGACTAGATGTTTGATCACTACTTCAAGCAAGTTTTTGGTAACCTCGTTGCAATTACAACAACCCAAAACCATCTGAGCCCTTTTCTTAATAGAAAAGATGTGCTAAATTCTTGTCTTGATAGTTGGATATATGACAAGGAATAAGGTTAAAACACAAACTGCATTGTGTGAACAAGAATTGAATTACGTGAACGGGAACCCTTGATATTTCATAAGAACTGAACCATCGTATAAAGACTATTTAATAATTAAAAACAAAGGGAATATATCAAATAATAATCAAATTAACTTCACATCCTCAAGTTTAAGATAATATCCCACATATGTGCAAAATGATACAAGGGGAAATTGGTATTAAAGGAATGTGAAGAAATAATATATATAATAGATAGATAGATAGATATATAGATAGATAGATAGATAGGGAAGTAATAAGGGGAAGTTGGTATTAAAGGAATGGGAAACATGATCGAAATGTTAGAGTTTTTACCATGGGCTGATATCTATGTACACAAATCATAGCTTGGATAAGTGAAAAGCCAAAGAATACAAATAAGTTACAAATAACATTTACAATACGATATCATTTCCAAGATATTGTATTCATAACAAATTTTCATTGGAAAAAATTTAAATATATGTATGCAAATTACTACCAAAAAGGTCCTTGTCAATGAATGTCTATGTAGGCTAAAAAGAAAAATCCGAGGACAAAGATATCAGGGTCATTTGTTAAAACCATGGTAAAGGGTAAAAAATTTAGCTTGGTAAATTAAGAAATTAACCTCATTCAAGGCAAAAATTTCTGGAATAAAACTTAGATGGGCTTCAATCCAATCCATTATAAATTAGGAGGGAAAATTGTTATCCCAATGGAATATGGTAGAAAAGAAGTACATTGTAGAAAGAAAGTAACAAAGATCACCTATGAAGTTTATGTTGAACCTCTTAAGGGAATTAGTTTCATATTATTCTCCATAACCTTAAATGAGAAACCATAAGAATAGAAAATTTAAATACAAACATATATAGAGGAGAAGGAGGAAAATAAAATAAGTCTAATTCTCTAGCAACAAAAATGTAAGAGGAGAGGTTGAGAGAAATTACATAAGATGTAAATGGAAAAGTAAAACCATTGAATCCGTTTTGAAACATTGTAGCCATCCTTTGAAAAATAGATTGAACCCCAATTTGATTCCTCATCTACAAATATGTTGTAAACCCTCTCAAGACCTACAAAGTTAAGCACTGTAATAGTTAGAAATAGAATGTGAGGTTACGACAGCTAAAATCTAACTCTTTTCAAATGAAAGAGTAAAATTTTGTTTTAGCTCCGTGTATTTAGAAAAAAATGGCCACATGGATGAAAGCTTAGATTCCAAATGGAGGAAATAATGAAATCACTAATGGCTAATTGCACTAAGAAGACCTATCATGTGTAAAGGTCTAGGTTCAAAACCATCATTTAGTCTCTTCAAAGCAAAGAGCCCTAACAACAGGAGAAGAATCACGAAGAGAAAATGAACAAAGGTAAAAGTAGTTTACCGTAGCCATATATCTGTTTTTTAAACTCATTAGTCCTCGTTTCATCATTTTTGTAGAGCTTAACATCATGTGATCGAGGAAAGCTAACCCAAACATAATATGCCAAGTGGTAGCAATTGCATGGGTTGCGACATACCCAAAGATACCAAGCAGTAAGGGAGAATGCGTAAGTTTAACGGTTGAGTAGAAAGGTATATGGTAAATTCCTTGTTAGTGAAGAAGGAGGGGACACACAACACACAACTCTTTTGTCTAGAGTAAAAATGGGACAAGAAACCACGATATAATGAATATGCAAACATAAGTTATATATATATATATATGAAAACATCTATTCCTATTGTTGTAAATGGAACAAAGTATCATTATTCGCTTAAGCGTTATGATTGGCCAAGGCTTATCGCAAAGAAGCTTGTAGAAGTAAACATATTAGTAACCAATAAGCTTGTAGTAGTAATAGGATATTTATCTTTGGTTGGGTCTCAAATTAAAAACATCCATATGGTTATGAAATAACTAATATTAAATCAATTATACTCCAAGTGTTGAAACAAAAATCATGGTAAAGGTGTTAAATGAAAACACAACGCTTACAAATTCGAATTTGGAATATGGTTAATGTTTCCACTTTTATTTTGATGATATATCTCATATGGATAAGAATTTATTGTTGAAATGATATTTATGGAAGTGGAAAAAATATAAGGTGAAAATGAGGTACATCATAAATATGTCTCATCTTACAAATATGAAGTCATTTAAAATGTTGGCAGAACCATGAATTTGGCTCTATATTTTTGTTCATGATCTAATAAGCTAGTTGAGCAGACTTATAATTCTAATGATAGTGTTGTTAAGTGCATCTAACCACTCACGAAAAATATGAAAAATCCTCTCTTCATGTATTAATGCTATCCTAACCATCTTGTAGAAGTAGGGGTTCCCGAAATTTCTCATAACATAAACTTTGTCTCCTTCACCAAAGAATATTTTATCTTCTACTCACCAACCACTGAGCATATTCCTAATACCATGATCCCTATGGAAATGTTTTACAAATCCCATAATCATATGTTTTATGAGTTTTTGTAATTTGTAATACATATTTATCTTTACATCGTGATAGAAACTCATACATCTTCCTTTACCATTAAGGAACTAATGGATATTTATTTGACTTTGGAATCTGTAATTGGATTTTTATTCGTGTAAACACCTCATATATTGTTGTAGTATTTGAGTAAATTTGTGATATAATTATAACCATTTGATCATAATATTTAGTTAGTAACCCACAACATAACATTTCCATAGCGAGTAATAAATGGGTAATAGTGCAATACAAATAAAAAACAAATTACTTCCCATATATTCGCAATAGGAGAGAATAATTTGATATTCTCATGAAATTAAAAGTTGCAAAATAATAAAGTTAATTGTGTAGAAAATTATTTTGACAGAGCTAAATGATGACGTCAGCTAGTTATTGAGAAGACACTTTGTTGGGAGCATGTGATTCAAAGCTCAAACTTACCTCAATGGGATTATCTGATTACCCCACATGGATATGACTAGGAACTCAATTATCCACTAAGGGGATAGGTAATATTTGGGCCTATTGGCCTTGTTTTGACCCAACAGGTCATCCATGGGTGCTTTCCAACTTAGGTTGATTCGTATTTAGCTACAATCATTCTTTTGTAACTAATGTCACCCATGTCACTTGATTGTTCAGAGTTGTACGATTTCGAATATTCTAACGGTACACTCAGAATTCTTGGGAATTACAAAAAATCTATTCATTAGTTGTTGAATAATATTAATTCTATAGTCTCTTCTCTCCCATTAATAATGACTGATTCTTGACAATCATAATCTTCAGAGTATGTTTCCTATTCTGCTCATGGAAAAATAGTTTTTTATGATTCTTCCAATGTAGGAAGTTCAAAAACTGAATCTGAATTACAACATATGGAATATGGGTGTTGTTGTGATGAATTTCCACTTGAAAATATAGTACAGTGCAAAGACCACCATCAATTTTGTTTTGGATGTGTACGACGACAGATAGAGGAAATTATTGATGGAAATTATAAAGAAATAGGCTATTTGCATTGAATGAATACTCATGGATGCATAGAGCCAATTCCTTTGTCTGGTATTCACAGCGCTCTTCCGAATGATCTCATTGAAATATATGAATTGAGCCAACCCAAAGTTGCTATAATTGAAGCCAAACTAGAAAACCTGGTTTATTGTCCATTTCGTGGCATTCCATATGAAATGTATAAGTGTGTACGAGTTATGAGTTGTCCAGATCCGAAATTTTCGAAGTCTTCATGCATCCAGTGCAAGGAGCCGAGTCACCTGCCATTAATGTGTGAAGAGAATGAAATGATATCTAACACTCCTCATTGTAGAAGAGTGGAAGAGAGGATACCAAAGGTCGTTGTAAGAGAATGTAAAACTTGGAAGGCTAAGTTAGTAAAGATTGATGGATGCAATATCTTGAAGTGCACTAGGTGTAGAACAACTATGTGTTATGTTTGCTGACAGAACCTTACTTACCCCAGCGATGATCATTTTTGCAATCATTCTTTTTCTATGTGAGAACAAGGAAGCCCCGCAAAGTTTGCAACAAGACGTGTCTTTTTTTTGAAGATGAGATAGAAGATAATGTGGCGCTATATATATATACACACACACACACACACACACACATATATATATATAAAATTAGGTGTTGTAGAAATAAGAAATAAAAATCATTTGAGTGGATGGAATCACAAAATTTTGATTCATATTTTTTCTTAAAAATGCAAAGGAACATTTCAATTGCAATGCTTTAGTACGTATTAAATGCATTCTTCCTTGAATATCTTTAAGTAAAATTAATTTTTTAGCCACACATTGTTAGCTTTTAGGCTCTTCATTCTAAGCATCGATTGATTTTCTGCTCTTCATTCCGAGCATTGATTTCCACTTCGAGTTTGTTTATGTTGACTTTTATTTTAGGTTTACGATACAAATGAGGAATGTGTAAAAGTTAAGTAATTGACACTGGAAATATTTATGGCTATGGTAAGGGATCTTGCTCCCAAATTTACAACATTATGTGCAATAGGCTCACTAAATGTATAGTAGATTGAGTTGAGTGAAGTGCAAGCGTATTTATGCAAGTTGAGTTTACTTTAATTATGAACGTTGTTATTAAATTTCTTAGCGTCATATATTTTCTAATTTTCATATTATTTTTAGTGCATTGATTAGTGTGTATGATAACAATTCTTGTGTAACTTGAATGGGAATTTCTAGGCCTCATACTAGTGGGCCCTAATTAAAAAATTAGCATGATTAATGAAACAACTACACTTGAAATTTATACCATGAAGCATGAATCTTGTTATTCCATCCTCAAAATGTGTCACCCCACAAAAAACTTATCCTAATGGGATAACACAGGTATAAAAAATGGAACCCTACCTAGGAGATAGTTTCACTGGAAGTGGAGCTTAGAGGACTAATTTTAATTAACTTGGTCCAATCTCCTAAGGATCTCAACTATGGCTCCTTACTCAACATTAAGAAACCTTTCAAAGGTTTATCTCAATTGGAAAGGGGAAATTGGAGTTAGAATCCCTTGATAACCTTCACACTTTGCAAGGAAAGGAAACACACCCACAATCATCAAAATAAGAGATCACAAGGTCTTAATATAGTGAGAAAACAATGTCACACATTGTCATTAGAATACCAAACCTTTAATAGATTTATCCTAAGTTTTGCTAAGGGACTCTACAACAAATTTCCTCTATTTATAAGACAAATATGCTCTGAAGAGAGAAATGTAGGTATGTTTGTTTAAAACCTAATTCTGATGGAAAAATATATATTTTTTGACTCACTGTTAATATGCACAATGTAGGTGTGATAATAAAGGGCAGAATGCTTTGAAATACCAAGAGCATAGATCAATATGATCTACTGTGATACGAATTAATGAGGCTATAGCACAAAATCTTAGCTCTTTATCACTTGGAAATTAAAAGTATAAGTACATAATTTAGTTTAAGGAGATTAGATGTAACTATAATAATGGTCCCTTAATAGCAGATTTGTGCCCTCAGATTTATCCTACAAATGAAGTTCAATTGGCAATTGTTGCTGGAGACACATTGTTGATCAATAAAAATATAGGAATTAAATAAGGAGAAAATTCTTTTTCAATTCAAAACAAAACACCTTATTAAGAAGGGTGAATGTGTAAGCTTTGGTTTAGATACATGATTCTATGTGAATGAATTATTCATGTAGCTACAAGGAGATGTTTATAACCATAAATAGATTCATTTATACAATTCCTTAGATGTAACTTGGAGTTTTAATACATGAAAATGTATCATAATTTGTTTGAGTTTAATGGTAGCGATACGATTGGTTTGGGCTACAATATGAAGGGCTATTAAATTTAATGTTTTGAGGACAATTGGGAGAATCCTTTGGTTGAGAGAGGGTTAGTCGAAGGATTAGGATTTCTCATGGAAATCGGGTTGGTGTTTTGAGAGTACTAGAAACTAGGGAATCTTTTTATTTTTTCGCAAGTGTGAAATATAGATAAAGGCTTTGTAAGGAGAGCGTCATTCAAACAAGAAAACTCAAAATTGAAATTAATAAATTATCCAAAATTAAATTTGAGTGTAAATAACTCATTTGACTTTAAAATCTGTAATTGGACTTTTATTGGTGTGAACTCCCCATATATTGTTATATTATTGGATGAAATATGTGATATAGTTATAACTATTTGATAATAATATTTAGTTAACAACCCACCACATAAAATGATAAACGTGTAAAGCGAAATAAAAAACAAATTACTTTTCATCTATTCCTGAATAGAAGAGAATAATTTGATATTCTCATAATAGGTGCATAATAATAAAGTCGTATTGTGTAGAAACTTATTTTGAAAGAGCTAAATGATGATGTCAGCGAGTTATCCAGAAGACCCTTTTTTGGGAGCCCTTACCCCACATGGACATGACCAGGAACGCAATTATCCACTAAGGGGATAGATAATGTCTCGGCCAATCGGCCTTCTTTTGATACGACAGGTCGGCCGTGGGTGCATTCCCATTAAGCTTGATTCGTATTTAACTACAATCATTTTTTTTTAACTAATGTCACCCATGTCACCTGATGGTTCGGAGTTTTACGGTTTCGACTATTTAACCGTAGACCGAGAATTCTGGGGAATTGCAGAATCTGTGAATTAGCCGTTTCAATTCTATAGCGTATTCTCTCTCATTAAAAATGACTTATTCTCTACCGTCATCATCTTCCGAGTATGTTTCCTATTCTGCTGATGGAAAAAGAGTTGATTACGATTCTTCCACTGCCGAACATACACAATCTGAATCTGAATTACGACATATGGAATGTGGGTGTTGTTGTCATGAATTTCCATTTGAAAATATAGTAAAGTGCACAGACGGCCATCAATTTTGTTTTGGATGCGTAAGGCGACAGTTAGAGGAAATCATTTATGGAAATTATGAAGCAAGAGGCTATCTGCGTTGCATGAATACTGGTCGCTGCATAAAGCCAATTCCATTGTCTGAGATTCACAGGGCTATTCCCAATGATGTCATTCAAAGATATGAATTGCGCGAAGCCGAAGCTGCTATACTTGAAGCCAAACTGGAAAACTTGGTTTATTGTCCATTTTGCGGCATTCCATGTGAAGTGGACAAGTGTGTACAAGTTATGGTCTGTCCAAATCCGGAATGTTCGAAGTCTTCATGCATCCAGTGCAAGCAGCCGAGTCATCTGCCATTACTGTGTGAAGAGAATGAAAGGATATCTGACACTTCTCATCGTAGAAGAGTGGAAGAGAGTATGACAAAGGCCGTTGTAAGAGAATGTAAAACATGCAAAGCTGAGTTAGTAAAGATTGATGGATGCAATAGCTTGAAGTGCACAAGGTGTAGAACAACTATGTGTTATGTTTGCCGACAGAACCTTACTTACCCCACCCATTCTCATTTTTGCAATCATTTTGTCTCTAACCGAGAACCAGGTAAGCCCTGCAAAATTTGCAAGAGGACATGTCTTTTGTACCAAGATGAGATAGAAGATAATGTGGCACTAGATGCTAAAGAGGAAGCATTGAAAGAATTGGATGACAAAGAACCCAACTTGCTTCATCAGAATATCGGACCTCCACTCGTGAGACAAACACTACGTCTTCATGGCGTTGGACGGCTCCGAAGACCGGCACGCAAACATTGAAGCTCAACTCTCGAGTACTACCATGAGGATTAGGAGTACAAAGAGAGGTAGATAGGATTATTAAATTGGAATTGTTAAATTTTTCTAGAAGAGTTAATGGGTTTGTGGAAAACCTTGTTTTCTTGGACTGGATCATTGTGCAATTACTTTTCAAGAACACAGTGAATGTCTTATTTCATTTTAGAGTAATTTAATTACCCAGAATCAAGAGGTTAAGTTAATTACCCAAAATCAAGAAACCTCTATAGATGGCCAAGCATATATGAAGAATACATCTCATTCATATGCAATACCAAATCCATCTTTTCTTTTCTCTGAGTAAAATTTCAAAAGCATGAACACATGCCATTTCATATGCACAATAAACCCAACTTCTGAAATTTCAATGCTTGGATGCATCCCATTCAAAAAATATATCAAAAAAAGAAAAGGCAAAAACATAGAACATTTAATAACTCCTACTTTAAAATGATCATGTTGCTTTGATGAAGAACTTTACTCACCTGCACATGCATGTTTCTCATGATATCATTTGCAGTAGTGCTTCTGCTTCAAATCTCTTTAACCTCCACATGCTTGTTTCTCATGATATCGTTTGCACTAGTGCTTCTGCTTCAAATATATCTTTAACAAGATAAATTGTTATTTCCCTAGTTCAAGCATTTCACATTAGAAAATGTTTGTCCATTACTAATATTCACATTAGAAGATGTTTGTTTATGATTATTAATACAAAGCAGGTCTACACAAAGAACCTAAGACTATTAGAGCATTTCTAACCTAAGACTATTACAGCATTTCAATTTAGAAGATGTTTGTCTATGCTTAATAGTACAGATTAGAAGATGTTTGTCTATGCTTAATAGTACAGAGCATGCAGATCCATACCAAGAACTTAAGACTATTACATCTTTCATTGAAAAGGGTAGATCTTTTTAAAATCAACAAAATTTGGTAACAATTTCCCCAGGTAAGGCGGAAATGATCCAGATTT
>APFE030597234.1:0-12878 GCA_000404065.3 Pinus taeda
TACTGATAACATTAGATCTCCATTAACTATACAAGAAGCACTTGAGTTCAAAGACCAAACAGAAGATGATGCCATCAATAATTTCATTAGTCAAACTGAACTCACATCTCGTACCCAGTGCCATATGATAAAAGCAACATTTGATAACGAAGTAGAAGAGGAACCTCTGAAAGATACACATGATCACACAATCCCTGTCACTTCTGTTGAACATAGTAAAATTGTGGAAATTGAACATGGAAAAACCTTAAACATTAATGCCAACCTCACTCCCGAACAAGAAACAAAGCTCATCCATATCTTAAAGAAATATAAAGAAGCATTTGCATGGGATTACCCTGATATGAAAGGAATTGACCTCCAATTATGTACACACCACATTTACATAGAAAATGATGCAAGATCTGTTAGGAAGCCTCAAAGAAGACTAAATCCTCATCTAAAAGTAGTAAAATCCGAGCTTCAAAAACTTTTAGATGTTAACTTCATCTACCCTATCTCTGATAGTAAATGGGTCCCCCCGCTTGTGGTGGTACCGAAAAAGAATGGGAAGTGGAGAATCTGCGTGGACTACAGGGAGCTAAATAAAGCAACGCAAAAAGATCACTTTCCTCTCCCATTTATCGACCAAGTATTGGACACTTTGGCGGGGAAGAAATTATTTTCTTTCCTTGATGGCTTCAGTGGGTATAACCAAATATAGATTGCCCCTGAAGATCAAGACAAAACCACTTTTACTTGTCCTTGGGGAACTTTTGCCTACCGAGTTTTACCTTTTGGCTAATGCAATGCCCCTGCCACATTTCAAAAGGCTATCCTTAGCATTTTTTCAGATCTAATAAATGAAGGACTGGAAGTATATATGGACGACTTTACTCCATACGGAGATGAGTTTGATCCAGCACTGGACACACTAGAAAAAGTCCTACAACGTTGCATAGCTACCAGGCTTTGTTTAAGCCATGAAAAATGTTATATGATGATGACGGAAGGACTTATTTTAGGACACTATATTTCAGCAGCTGACATTCAGGTAGATCCAACCAAAATCCGAATACTTTTGCTTATTCCTACTCCTACTACTCAAACAGAGGTATGTAGCTTTCTTGGATTCTCTGGTTACTACAGAAGGTTTATAGAACATTATTCACGTATTGTTGCACCCTTGTATGCACTAACTGGTAACGTTGATTTTATTTGGACAAAGAAATGTGAACGTGCCTTCAAGGATCTGAAGAAGCTCGTATCTACAGCCCCAGTCCTTCGAGGAACAAATTGGGATTTTCCATTCCAGATATCATCTGATGCCTCAGACACAGCCATTGGAGCGATCCTTGGACAGGAGGAGGATAGAAAACCATATGCAATTTATTACATTAGCAAAAATCTATTCCCTGCTGAATTAAACTATACTGTCACTGAAAAAGAATTTCTAGCTGTTATACATGCTGTCAATAAATTCAGACATTACATTACTGGATATCCTGTTGTCTTATACACAGATCATTCTACTATAAAATATTTAGCAAACAAGCCTATCACAAATGGCAGAATAACTAGATGGTTGATTTTATTGCAGGAATTTGATATTACAATCAAGGATCGACCCGGAAAAGAAAACCAAAAATGCCAAAAACCAGTTGATGCAGCAGCAGTTGAAGATCAATTTCCAGATGAGCATCTCTTTGTGGTTGCTGTTCAAACACCCTGGTATGCTGACGTTGCCAATTACCTAGCAGTAGGTAAGTTACCAAAGCATCTAACCCATAATAAGCGAAAACAGATTGTTCAGTGAAGTACTAGATTTTCCTGGATTGGGGGCTATTTGTTTCACACAGGGGAAGACATGCAAATCAGGAGATGCGTTCGACAGGACGAAATTTTTGATATATTGAAAGACTGCCATGACCAACCATGTGGACATTTCGTTGATCACAGGACTGCACATAAAGTATTACACACAGGGTATTATTGGCCCACAATTTTCAAAGATGCAAAGAAATTTGTCCAAGCATGTGACAGTTGCCAGAGAGCAGGACGCCCTAGTCAGTCGGATGAGATGCCTTTGAAACCACAACTAGTCATCGAACCATTTGAGCGTTGGGCTCTTGATTTCGTGGGACCAATCAACCCACCATCAAACCAGAAAACATACATTTTGGTGGCAACAGAATACGTCACCAAGTGGGTTGAAGCAGAGGCATTGCCCAGAGCTATAGAAGAATATGTTATACAGTTCCTGCTCCATCTATTTGTACGTTATGGCCCCCCTAGAGAGATAATTACAGATGGTGGACCACAGTTTGTTGGGAATAGAATAGCTGCAACACTCAACAACTATCATGTCCAGCATAAAATTACCACCCCATATCACCCACAGGCAAATGGGAAAGTAGAAAGCAGCAATAAGATAACAGAAACAATTTTAACAAAAAAAGTTGCATCACATAGACGCAATTGGGTTGCTAGACTACTTGAAGCACTATGGGCTTATAGAACAACATGGAGAAGCACCACTGGCTACTCGACTTACTAGCTAATGTTCGGAAAACAACCTATTTTTCCTATAGAATTTGAAATCCAGACATTACGAACAACACAAGAAGTTGGTTTAGACCTAACTGAGGCACAGACTAATCAACTGCAACAGATCAATGAGCTGGATGAAATTAAGCTCTCTGCACTTCAACACATTGCCCTGATACAACAGCAGAGAGCTAAATGGCATGATGCTCTCATTAAAAATAAATTCTTCCACGAAGAAGACTGGGCTCTTTTATACGACTCCAGGTTTCAGGACTTCCCCAAGAAACTCCAGAATCGTTGGCTAGGACCATATGAAATCCAGAAAGTACGTGAAAATGGTACCCTTACCCTGATTACTATTGATGGTTTTCGATATACCTTTAAGGAAAATGGCCATCGAGTCTGTCTCTATTGCAAACCACTTACTCGGGAGTCCTTCTGCCAACGGCTATGCCAAGATTCAGATATGGGGATCTTAGGGGAGGAAGACAAGTCTTCCTCACCTATAACCCACTAAGAAATTTACTTTTCCTTACAATCTATACATAACTTCTTGAATTATTTTTGTACATATATTTGCAATAGGTTTTGTTACTTCTGTTGTTCCTTTTTTTCAAAAGGAATAACACTTTTGCTTGTTGTTGTTCCTTTTCTAAAAGGAACAATACTTTGTGTTTTTTTTGTTCCTTTTCCAAAAGGAACAGCACTTTTGCTTTTTGTTGTTCCTTTTCCAAAAGGGACAGCACTTTGGTTTTCTGTTGTTCCTTTTCCAAAAGGGACAGCACTTTGGTTTTCTGTTGTTCCTTTTCCAAAAGGGACACCACTTTGGTTTTCTATTGTTTCTTTTTCTAAAAAGGATAGCATTTTGGTTATTTGTTTTTCCTTTTCCAAAAGGAACAGCACTTTGTGTTTCTGTTGTTCCCTTTTCAAAAGGGACAACACTTTTGCTTTATGTTGTTCCTTTTCCAAAGGAATGACACTTGTGTGTTTTTGTTGTTCCTTTTCCAAAAGGAACAACACTTGTGATTTTTGTTGTTCCCTTTCCAAAAGGGACATCACTTTTGCTTTCTGTTGTTCCTTTTCCAAAGGAACGGCACTTGCGTGTTTTTGCTGTTCCTTTTCCAAAAGGAACAACACTTGTGATTTTTGTTGTTCCTTTTCCAAATGGGACAACACTTTTGTTTTTTGTTGTTCCTTTTCCAAAGGAACGCACTTGTGTGTTTTTGTTGTTCCTTTTCCAAAAGGAACAACACTTTTGGTTTTTCTTGTTCCTCTTCCAAAAGGAACAACACTTTTTGATTTCTGTTGTTCCTTTTTCAAAGGAACGACACTTGTTTGATTTTGCTATTCCTTTTCTAAAGGAACAACACTTTTGTTTCTGCTATTCCTTTTTCAAAAGGAACAACACTTTTGATTTCTGTTGTTCCTTTCTCCAAACAAACAACATTTGTGAATTCTTGTTGTGCCCTTCCTCGAAAGGAACACTACTTATATGATTTTTCTCTCCTTGTGAAACAGCTTGGTCCTTTTGCTATTCTAAATTAAGGATGCTTATTGCTAATGTTCTTTCAAGTCTTTTTGAATACGGCTATGCACTTATGTAATGGGAACAAAAACACAGCATACGAAAATCAGTCAATCATAAATCGCTATCTTTATAAGAAACCACCCTGAATTGGTGAAAGGACACAAGGAAAGACATGCTTATTCATCATCTTTTGCTGCCATTGCTCTACTAATTCCGTTCTGATTGGTTATCTGTATCATGATGGTCCCTTTTTAATCCTCTTTGATTATCATTCAACAATAAGAGCAAAGGATCTATACCTTTCTATTTGGATATTAAGACTTCTTCCACCATTCCTACTCTTAAGGAGTGTTGAACCACCCTTTGTGTATAAACAGGAAAGGTTCTTTATAAAAAACAAGAAAAAAAGGAAGCAAAACATGGTTTCTAAATTGTCAAATTGTAGGATAGGAAGTCTCATTACGAGTTGTCCTACCATGATCATCAGGACGGAAGTGAAGTGGCATTCCCACTATGGCCACCACACCTGGGAAATGGTCCAAAAGGTATATCAAACAAACAACCCTTGGAACAGGAGGTCTCATCATGAGCCGGCCTGCCCACTATTCGCTCCTCCCTCGTGAATGGCATTATGACTAACTGGTCACCAAGCCAGCATAATGGTCTACATTTTTCCATTACACAGCGTTTCCTGGCATACACAAAAGACTATGGTTCCAGGGGTGAAACAAACAACTCTGCCAAGGTTATGGACACATGTCGGCAGCAGAGCACTGTTAATGGTATTGAAGTCGCATTTTTACACCAATAGGTAAGAAGATTGCATCCACTTGTTTCTTATGTCGTGGTAATTAAGTATATGATATGACCCAACCATATAACGCATGACTATATATTATCACCAATCATTACAGAACTAGTGACAGTGACCGCATGAGACTCTCTATTTACTGCAAATGTCTTATCCCCGAACTTCCATCAAATCACCGCAGTCTCTTACGTATTAAAGCGATGTAACTTTATACCTCGATTTCAGTAATAGGCTATTTTTGTAAGCATGGAATATTTCCATACGTTGTTCCTTAAAGACCTTACGGCAGAACAAGCAATGCTCCTTTATTTGATGGCTGGGACAGCCTATCACATTGCGGGGGGGAGGGTAACCTCATCATTCCCCAGAGCACGTGTCAGCCCGTCATTTGAGAAATTGTGTACTCGGGCACAGCACGGTTCAACAGTATTATCTTTTTATATTTTTGTTTTCTTCTGCATGAGTTGTTGTTCAAAGCCATTTCCACAGCATACGCCGTAGCATTAGAATTTGAACAAGTGATATGCCACCAGCTTCTCTACGTTTCAACAAACAGTTGTCGTTCCTTTAAGAATTTGCAGTGAAACTATGGGAGGAAGGTCAGTTCGTAGAGAACCGCAAGTGTTAACTGTTTTGGCTGCAGCCAGGAAAATCCTGAAAAAAAGCAGGATGGCTGACCTATCTCAACCGCCTAAAGGAGTCCAATGAAACAGTAGCGATTGAAGTTTTACAGAATTTGCAAGAAGAATACTCCATCGTAAGAGGAAGACGAATAGTAGTCACCGCTGACATAATAGCAAAAGTCTCGAGATTTCTAGCCACTGGACCACTATGGACGATAAAGAAGGAAAGGCTGTAGAAGATTTTAGAAATCTTTCAAGACGAGGGCCAGAGCTTGACAATTCGAGGAAAGGCGGTGTTGCCAGCAACTCTAGGAGAGCCATGGGAGGAATTAGCAAAAATCATCCAAAGCTACATCACCTGTGAAGGTAGAAAAGACATGGTAAGACCACGACATCTTAAACTCCTAGCTGTTTTAAAACAAAAATGTTCCGTGAATTTACCTGCATTGTTGAATTCACTAATTCATGACGTTGAATGAAGCATGAAAAGAGCACAGCACGTAGAGTCAGTCGTCAACCACCACGGATTAATTCGGTTGATAGTTAACTATAGTCTCACCCAGCAGCAGAGCAGCTGGGAAGAACTAATTACCATCATCAATGGAGGGTTGACCACATTCGAACGTCCGAAAAAATGAAAACAAGTTACTAGCACACCCCAATGTTCATAAAAATGAAAGCAGGACACTTGCACAATGGAGCAACTTAAAAAATGAAAGAAATCTGAAAAATGGAAACATGTCACCAGCACACCCAAACAACCAGAAGACGCAGAAAATTGGCCCGACTCGCATGGCTATGAGGGGGGCTGGAGAAGCCCCAGGAAGGCACGAGCCAGACAATAAAAATCGAAGATGAGAAAATCCCAAGCGAGGATAAAGAAGAAGAAGACGATGAGGAAGCAGAGCAGTCTGCAGAGGCAGAAACAGAAGAAGAAGACAACGAGGAAGCATAGCAGTCTGCAGAGGCAGAAACAGAAGAAGAAGACGATGAGGAAGCAGAGCAGTCTGCAGAAGCAAAAACAGAAGAAGAAGAAGAGGAGGCAGAGCAATCTACAGAAGGAGAAGAAGAAAAATATGAGCAATCTGAAGAGGAAGGAGACGAGGGAAAAGAAGCCGTGCAGTTCGAGTAGGAGGAAGGAATGGAACAGCAGGAAGGTAGCCCATTACAAGACCCATTAGGGGAAGATGAATTGGCCAAAATTTTGGCCAATATGGGTGAATATGGCCAACCTCTGAGTCCATAGAACCTTCGTGCCGTAGAGAAACCCCAGGAGAAAGATGCACCCGAGGAATCGCATGCAGAAGAGGCGAAAGTAGAAAATTTGTCCGTTCATAATGAGAAGATATCAGAAAACGCTGAGCAGGAACAGCCCGTTCCTAATCAGAAGGCACCAGAAGAAATTCCGGAGGAAATAATGGCAGAAGAAGAATTAGCCCAAGAAATAACAGAGCCAATTAAGGTTCTTGCCCCAAAATAGCCACCCCAGGGAGAAAATCAGGAAGCTAGCCGCAGTCCAAACTGCAACAAACAACCTGTTTTTCCTTCTGAAGAAATGGCGGAAATAAGGGAATTACGAAAGGAACAGCAGAGAGTGTTGAACATAATAGTCCAACTTCAACAGCAGATTAGGGTTCTAAAGGCGAGGCAAAGGGTAAAAGGGACTTCAGGAAGAAAAGGTCTGACCACACCAGTAAAATCCCTTAAGGGCAAGAAACAGAGGACTAGAATCCATCCTACCACTCAAAACCCTGACAAAATCCAAGTTGTTGTTCCAAATGAAGCTGAAAAGCAGACTTTTGTTCCAATTGAAAAGGAACAGTAGTGGGCTGGTGTTCGTGTTAAAATTGAAAAGGAGGATAAGATAGTTCAGACGAAGGCACCAGCTTCGGGAGTAATAAGGGTTCTGAACTCGAAGCAGTGCAATAAGAAAGTTCAGGTAAAACTCCCAGCCTCCACGACTGCATGGAAAAAGTATCCGAAAATGATAACCCTTCACAAAGGTTTGAAGCAGGCCCAGCAAGAAGCAGAAAAGCTTAGGGAGAAAACGGTCCACTGAGAAAAATATGAAGAACTACAACAACAGCTAAGGAACGTCAACTTATCTGAAAGCCAAGCTTTCGAAGGATGGCGGAGGGAACAAGAGAAAGTTGCAAAGGTAACTCGTAGATTAGATGTAGTTATCAAACAAATGGATATCTTGTGTTCTCTATACAATGGCGTCCTAGCATGTAGAGCCCCTGCCAAGAACTATGCCCTATTTCTAATGGAAAGGTATTTACAATTGAAAATAAAGGTTGTTAAAGAAGGTGCTCCCATACAAATTAACACTATAGATGATTTTATAAATTGTTGTAAACATTACTGGGTAAAAGTGCAGAGGTTATTGTGTGAATTTTACTTGCATAACCTTGTACTAGAACAAGAGACCGAACTGAACCCTGGCCTTTTTGTTGGGGACATTCAATTGCAAGCATTTCTCTCAATTGCAGTCAAACAAATTAAATGGCTTAAAGCCTACAACGCTTTTCAAAGACAAGAAAACGGATTAGATCTATGGGTAAGAGTTGAGCCTAAGGACCCAGAACAGTTATGGAGGAGACATAGAAATCTCATGAAGGCTCCAGGAGTGATTGAAGCATTAGGACCCATGCATGAAGCAATCATTCGACAGGGACTTGAATACTTTTCCTCTATTAAAGACCCTGCCGTTGATGCAGCTAAATTTCGATATCGAATATCTAATCCGAATATCCAGCTCAAAGAACCATTTAAGTATGAGAATTTTAAACTTGCTGCTAACCGTTTTCCCCTCTATAGCAAAATTGTTTTGAGGCAGGGCCATCCTGGTTAGGATATAGGTTCCGGAGTCCAATCATTTGGCATCTTGCACCCGGATACCAAGCCCTGTATGAGATGCCTGAGGGTCAGACAGGCCATTTATTTGATCATTTAGTTTCGCATCACGGCTGTAGGCCCTTACACGAGATTCCATCTCCAACCTACTCACTCACTGCCTTACATGTCAACTACAATTTTTTCATGAGGCCATGAAAAAGGGTAAGCCGAGGGGTGAGATTAATAGAGAACGTTGATAATTGTCATTCCCATGTACAGGAGGGAGGAAAAACGGAAAGTGGCCATCCTAAAGGAAAAGACAAAGATGAATTAACTGTTGTCCCTTCAACGGGAGACCACGTGCAAACCAGATCAAAATGGACCAACCCAGGAAAGGAAGCGGAGATACCAGCTCGGCGCAGAAAAGGAAAGAAGTGACTCAGGATTAACGATTCTGCGAATCCCTCAGGATATTAGATCTTGAGGGATCGTTGTTTTATATATTTCTGCATCTAGATATCTCTGTCATCATCCTTATATAATGGATAGCATTGTTGGCTAGAGGGGGATGACTTTATGTAATTCCTTTTAAGAAAGATCAAGATTATGATCGTTATGTTCTGTTAAGACTTGAGTTACTATAATTTTACTTCATGCATTAATACAGACTTGGTTACTCTTTTATCTTTGAGCCTGGATCAATCTTAAGCGGTGTACCCTTAGAGGCTAAGGGCCCGGCCCTGGAGGACACTTGATCTTGTACCATTACGCATGGTTTCTGTGTGGTTTGTTTATCGACGTGATCTGGTAATCTGTTGTGTTTTACAACGTTTATGTTACAGGCTTTGTTGTGTTTAACTCATTTAATGTTCCTGCAAACAAAAGTGTTGTATTGACGCTGCATCATGTTACCAATCCTTTAAGTGTTGGTATAATACGGTTAATCTCTACAGGATACTATCATTCCATTATAGAGTTTTATGCGATTGTGCCTTAGCATTACAACATTTATCTTGAAGGTTCTGATTTCACATGATTATTGAATCCTTGAATGTTACTGTTTTCGTCTTGAGATGCAATCGTATGCTTTTATTTAGAGCGATAACGGAGTCATATTAAGCACGTTGTGTTTATATGTTTTTTAGTGTTGTTCCATCTTGGATCCGTAGGTAGTGTTGTTCCATCTTGGATCCGTAGGTAGTGTTGTTCCATAGTATGTGTACATCTTTAAGAACGAAGGATTGATGTTTGGATTGGTGTGATTGAATAGAGTTACAGCTTGATGAACTTGGTTACTGCTTATTTCTGAATTGTTGTTCCATTTCTGAATTGTTGTTCCATTTCAATTGTTGTTCCATTTCTGAATTGTTGTTCCATTTCAATAGTTGTTCCATTTCAATAGTTGTTCCATGTCAAGATTGTTGATTTGCTGTTTTCTTTACTTGTCGTTTCATTTCTTATTTATTAAGGACGATCTCAGGCTGTAGTGAGCATCGGCATCTGCTACCTGGCTCCCAGACCCCTGATTTGTTCTCATCAGTTTCTAAAGGGAAGGGTTATTGCTACCGAACCCTTGACTGATGCACTGTTCTATTTCATTGCTATTTTCTTTACCTGTCATTTCAGTGCTTGTTTGTTAAGGATGATCTCAGGCTGTAGTGAGCATCAACATCTGCTACCTGGCTCCCAGACCCCTGGTCTGTTCTCATCAGTTACGAAATGGATGGGTTATTGCCACCGAACCCTTGACTGATGCATTGCTTTGTGCGATTTAGCCTTTTGAAGTAGTTAAGTTGTAGACACGCATTAATTTACTCTTGTAGTTTTAAACAACTGTACTACACGCATTACTCTGACAAATGCTAAGCCTCAGACTGAGACACTCTTTGAAATAGCAAGACATTTCCGGATTGACATATTAATGTGAGGTAACTAAAGGTGAAATAGACCCTTTTTATAGCTCTACATATGGTAACCTAGAAATTTCTCATTATACCTGGGGGCATGCAAACCTTTTTGCATGCAAGCGAAGAGCGACCATTTATTTTTTAAATTTGTAGGTCAACTAACCCTTTAAACTCATTGGATTGGTCGTTTCCTAGCTTGCATAAAGAAAGGATCTGGGGCAAAGCTTTAAAAGGTGCAAGCTCCATAAAAAATGGCATCTTAGATGAGATATCCTTATTATATGACTGGCATGAGAGTTTTAACGCGGAATTCAAGCTCGTTAAAAAATAAACATAAACAGTGAGAAAATTTTTCCTCCAAAGTTTAAGCTCATTAAAAAATGAACCGATCCCTAGTAAATAACCATTTTGAATGCATTATCATCAGCTTTTGAGCCTTGGTCGTGTTCTCATCATCACCTCCACTTTGTTTTAGCCAATCATTCGCCTCCATTTGATTGTTTACCCCTTTCAAGGAACATCTGCGAAGAGTGATTCTGTTAGCCATCCCTGTGACACTACCGTGATTGGAAAATTCCAAACCTTACCTAGAATCAGCCGCTACTCGAAATCATCACTCGTTCCTCGGAAAATGAGTCTCCTTTAAGCTCTTTTCAACTGACTCGTAAAATATGAAAAGATTGTCAAGCGATTGGCCTCTCCGGCTCGTTAAAGTCATCGGAAGTGCTATCCCTCCTTTAGATTTTAATCTTTTTGGACTTGAGGGATTATTACACAAAAATATCAAGCGCTTTTCTTGTTCGGCTCGTTAAAGCTATCGAAAATTCATCCCTTTCGTATTATTTTACGGTTTTTCAGACTTAAGGGATTATATGACGAAAAAGAATCATTGGAGTTTCATTTCCATCCCTTTCAGACTCTTTAAAATTGAAAAGGACCAAGTTATCTTTGTCGTTAAACTCGTTAAAACCTAATAGCGACAAACTTGTCCAAATGGACGAGAACGAGTTTCACTCTCTCTAGGCTCGTTAAAACATAGCGACAGGTTCACCCAAAGGGCGAATTATAGAACAAGCATATGTTATCCTCCTCAAGCTTGACAAAAATTAAGAGGTACTAGTCAACAATGACTGGGGAAAATTGGGAAGAAAACTTAAAGAAACTTTATTGGTAGCAAGTCGCTCTTGAACATGACACTTTCTCTCTGCATCCAAGTCGGGTTGGGTTGTTCCGTTCACTGGTCATATGACCATTGGTCCATCACACCATCCATCTTTTGGGTTAATGCTACCAATCCATCGTTAGTGTCGCTGATATGTTCAAGAGAAGTCGCTCAGAGAATTCACCTGTGTCTCACCGGCTGCAATACATTCACGCTCCATTCTTTCATGACCTCCACCTTGAACCCTGTATCATCAGATTGTTTTCACCTCCAAAATCATTTGCTCTGTTCCATGTCGTAGATGTGGGATTCATTAAGGCCCTCCTACGACGGGTCACTTCTTGTCGACATCAGCTCATTATCCAAGAAGTTGACTTAGGAACAACCCCTTTCAGTACTTTCAAGCTTGCATGCCTCAATAGAAAGTTTCTCACTTTCGGAGATAGGTTTACATCAATGGCCTTCGACCGGAAGATTTTGTGTGGTGTTTGACACCAAGTCCCTTTTTCATACCATGCAAATTGTACTGTAGTACCTTGAGGATCATTGACATTATTGGTGACTCCTCTCGCGCCTGTTAACAACTTACATCATTGGTTGGTAATCAGGCGATGTCTTTCCATGTTTGACTCCATAACATTTTTCACATGGATCGACTTGTACTCCGAGTGAATATAGAATGAGTTTTGAAGACCCCAAATCTAGTTTCATCCATCCAGGCTGCGGTATATTCAGGAATATAAAGACATCAAATGTACATCATTGCCGAACAGATGATCATCCAAATCAAAGGATGATGACTCCGTCCAAATCATCAGTCTGCTACACAGACGGTTGTATGTCCTATGTACATGAAAGTGAATTTATAAAGCTGAGCATGGGAATGCCCGCCTCAGCTAGATCATGAAAAAGATTATGAAGATAATGTATTGTATTGTATTGTATCTTATTACAGGTTGCCTCCCAGCTCGAAAAAACTTCGGATCCTCATGGTAAAGCATTTCACATGACATCAAAAGATTAACGACCTCATGCTTTAGGGGGCAACTGTTATAGACATTTTTGGGCATTGCACCCCAATCATAAATGTCCATAAACTGAGGGCTCCTAAGTCCCTAAAAGTGTTGCTTCACTACCTAAATGAACAATGTCAGTTTATTACATCATCTCCCAGACGTTTTCCACCGAAAATTGCTCAGAAATGGTCAAAACTAGACCATACTGAATGCCCAATACAGAGGGTGCGATGCATATCACCTTCTAAGTGTAAAGGGTGCAGTGCATATCACCTTCCAAGTGTAAAGGGTGCGATGCATACTGGATGGCCCCTCTGTAGAGTGCAATGGGCGAGAATGGACAAATGGCAGGGATAGTTTGCGAGGTGGAAGATCATAGAATCTTCCAGAAACTTCCCCTCTGACACTTGCCTCTCTGATTTCGACCAGGGATGAGTAAGAGATCATCAATCTCCAAGTGGAATCAA
>APFE030597234.1:12898-78761 GCA_000404065.3 Pinus taeda
AAGTGGAATCAAGAACTATCAAAGAGAGGACACTAATCAAAATCCCAGAAGCTGACTCACCCCCCTACAATCATCTATATATGGATCCCTCATCACAGAGATCCAAAGGCTGGAATCTGGTATCTTGTAGAGAAGTGTTGTTGGTTTTCTGGTGTAACTTCATAGTGTTGGGTGATCTAATATTTACTTGAGGTGAAGAAGGGCTTTCTTGCTGGAGGATGATGCTGGGTCAAAACAATTGGTTGTAATCCTCTTGCTATTCTTGATATTAATAAAGCTATTCAATTCTTCCTCCATATTCGTGTATGTTTGATTATATATGCATTTGTGTGGTTAATACATATCTGATCCTGTATTGTTTATGAATATAGATCTTTGTTCTTCGATAGTATTATGCTGCTTTGATTCCATAGGTGATCTCTGAAGCTGTGTAGACAAAGAAGGAGCGGTAAAGATCTATCGAGAAGGAGAGAAACCGAGCAAGGAACCAAGCGCAAGACAAAGGTTGGTGTCCCATGTTCCCCTCTTGTCTATTTTTCATAAAGGAAAACGAAAGTAGTTTTAACTTGTTTGTTTCTAAGATAAATACCAGTCTTAGTGGGAATAGCAGCTCTAAGTGGACACTATTCCAGGTAACAATATGTTAATCATCCACCAATCCTATCTCTCTTCTCTAAATTGGATCGATGAATTCTCACACCCATTGATGGTTATTTCGATGTCCAAGTGCAGCAAAACCCTAGACAAGGGAGTTAGCAATAAGAGGGCCTACGTAGATTGAGTTGGAACAATTGATCTATGTATGTAAAATTTGGACTATATCTATGAAAAGAGAAACCAATAGAAACACTAAATAAAACATATGCATAGCATATGGTGCAAGTTTCTTTAACATGTGAATCACCATTTTCAAATCCATTAGAGAAAATATGTTATAAATGCATCCATCAGAAGGCAATGATCTCACATGGCATGGAGATAGCTTAGCATCAAGAGGAGATTCATTCACACACGAAACCTTTATATATTTTTCCTTTTATTATATAATATATGAACATTTATAGTAAGTATTATAATAATTAATATGTTTTTTGTAAGCTAGTAATCATTGTGTTGAGAAAAAACAAAGGATAACATCAGTGTCGTGGTTGGTTTTTCAATATGGAAACTAAACTAGCCACCAAAAAAAAGACTGTGAACCCATTTAATCATTTCCAAGTTCATAAGAAAAAGAGATAGACATCCACCATTAAAAATTGAAGCTACGTCCACATAAGTAACAGTCTTAGGTCCAACAATATTGTGTGCCTAAAGGCTCTACACAACTAAAAAACAATAAAAAAGCATTGCATTCATTTAATAATCACCATAACTAATGGAGGTACAAGGTCGTTAGACAACCCTTTGGAATCGCAAGTATGAGAAACATTAAAAGATTTTGAAATACCCATCCATGTTTTGATTTCTTGCAATTGTAACAAGATTTAATATGGCTGAAATAGTAACTCTTATTTATCCCTACTACATTCTAGCAAAGCCTTTCCAATAAGAGTCTTCATATGCTAGTATAATTCCATAGGATGATTAGCATCCCTAACTTTGGAGCTACTAGTATTTGGAATCCAATTGCCAAGTTATTCATTCATGTTCCAATCATGCAGAAACCTCTTTTCTAGACATACCTCCTCCTCTACCCCAAACAATCTTTATCTTGAATATGTGAGGGGATCCACTCCCATTGCTCGCTACCCCCCACACAAGCCTCATCTTGGATATGAGAGCAAGATATCCCACCCTAACCCCATCAGCCACATCGTAAAGGCTAACCTTGTTTCATGATAAAATAACAACAACCAAAATATACTACCACTCATCATAACCTCACCACTGAAACTCCACCAAAAATTGAATGTTAGACTAGAAGCAAGTGGAGATAAATGTGTAGGAGCCCAAAAATATACCACAACACCAAAATTCAAATATCCACTATGGTGATGAAAATTGCATTGTAATGAGTTCCAAGAAAGTGGAAAAAATTCATTACCATCATATTCTTCATAAGTGGGAAAGGATCTCCAGATTTTGTGGACCCCATAATCAACTCAACATTATACAACAATTGGCACCCCAAGTGGTGCATACTTTCCTTCCTTTTTTTGCTACCCCCACGTGCATATCTGTTTCCAGGAAAAATAATGTCTTTTCGATCTACTAGTCCCACTAAGATTGGCATCTATATTAGAAACAAACAATCAAAGCAATTTGTGATTTCCTCTATGTATGATAGATAAGAGAGAAGCAAAGGGACCAACCTGGATCTTCTGCTTGACTCCTTGCTTGATTTCTCTCTCCCTTCATAGAGCTTGCAACTCCTCTCCTACTTGTCCCGCTTAGAGAGTTATAGAATATCTGTAGAGACAAAGTAACAAAACACCATCAAAGCATCTCGATCTATAATATCATAAACAATGCAGAATCAGAAATACATTGAACATACAATTGCATTCACAAATAAAAAGATTCACAAGTACACAATTGTATGGAGGAAAACTCAAAGCACTTTATTAAAATAGAAGGGAGAATTACAACCCAACTATCTGATCCATCATCATCCTCCCAGCATCAAAGCCCTCTTCACCTCATGAAAAGCAAGATCACCCAACAATACAATGCTTCTTCTCAAAGACAAACTAATAGCACTTCCTTACAAATTACAACATTCCAGCCTCCAAATCTCTCAGATGAGGGACCCATATATAGATGTCTGCAAGGGTGTGAGTCATCTCTAGGTTTTCAATTAGTGTCATTCCACTTGTAGTTCTTGGTTCCACTTGGAAATTTCTTTGATATCTTACTCATCCTTGGGCGTATTCAGAGAGGCAAGTGTCATAGGAGAAGTTTCTAGAAGATTCCATGAGCATCCACTTAGCAAACTGTCTCAAAAATTTGTCCATTCTCGCTCATCACACCCTACAGAAGGCCTCTTCAGTATGCATCACACCTAGCTAGTGTAGGAGTCAGTATGCATCGCACCCTAAAAGCAGAGCAATCAGTATGGTCCAGCCAGTTGTTAGTGGTTTTCTAGGTGGAACTTCTGGGGAATGATGTAATAAGTTGACTATGATCCTTTAGAGTGTGAAACAACACTTTTATGGGTTAAATAGCCCTTGTTTTATCGACATATAAGATTGGGGTTGCAGTGCCCAAATATGTCTATAACAATATCGATATGCCTCTCTTCATTAGCTAGAACCTTGAGATGAGAGTTAGTATTTGGATCAAAGTTTGAAGGATGCAAGTTTAACTACCATCTCTTAGAGGATTTGGGGAGATGTGATCCTTGCACTGGTAAGATTTCATGGTCATTATTTAGGGAGGGAGTAGGTAAGGATTCTTAGGGAAGATCCAAGCTATCCAAAGCACAATGTAGTCTTGTATTGGTTAATATTTTTTCCACTTTGTTGGTTGATCACTACACATGGGAAGGGATGATGACTATAAGGATTAAGACTAGGGAGTGAATGTTTTCCAACCCTTTTACCAACTACCATATTTGTGCTAGTTTTTGGACATATTCATCGTGCTACATTTTCCTCAAAAGGTGAATGAAAACCTACTGGTCTCCTCCCACAATAAGTTTAGAATAAACTTCCTTAATAACTATTCAAAGACCTTCCTCTACGGCATTAAGTTATACTGCATTGTTACTATTTGTACCAATTAAATAAATGTAAATGTGAAGCAAACATCCTGGGTCATCATGGAAGGATCCCCCATAACCTGTCAAGCTAGAATTTACTTTGGAGGCCGCATCAAAATTAAGTTTGTTGAAGCCAATTAGAAGAGGAGGCCATCCGCCCATAATTGAGTGCCTTAGATCCAACCTAGGAGAGGAGTATGCAGTCATATTACTCTCAATATATAAGTATTTTAGAATCCAAATATTTTCATCAAATCATTGCAAGTATTGAGGTGACCATGGGTTTGAAAGAATTGTTTCATAGAGATGAGAGCATAATTTATGCCATAATTAACTAACCTCCTACTTATTTGATTAGAAGATTCAACTGTTATGTTTATTTTAGGTCAATAACATAAGAAAACCTAGAAACAATTGCCAAGCTTGATTTACAATGGTGTTTGTAAAGACTGGGGAATGCCAATTTTCTAAGGTGTAATGAATACTTTACGGATCTTTATCAAATTGTCTAAACATAATAACAACTTGGTCCCCTAATGTTGATATAAATGTGCATTGGTTGAAAATATTTTCCTCGATTTTCTAGCCCCTAAATAAAGGGAGTAGAAGGAAGGCCCCTCGAAGCGTTTCTAAAGTAAATTATCCCATGTTAGTGTTTTATCTTGGCTAGAAACTAGAGAAGGGTAAATATTTTTGGCCATAAATTTTGTTTCCATATAACTTGAGATGGAATGAATTGATACCCTACAACAATTCAATAGGCCTCTTTGATGGAAAACTCACCTCAAGGGATGTATCCCCGTCTTAGCTTATTTAGAATACTACAAACGTTGATTCTAATGTGGGAATGATCTTTTCCAAAAACTATCCCAATCCGAGGGTGATTGGGGAAGGGTCCACTTTTCCGCTAGCGTCCTTTAACGCCAAAGTGATCTAGAGTTAGGAGTATTCCAATATTGCTAAATGAAGAATTTGTTTTATTATATCATGGAGTGACTTACATAATTCAAATTATCTTTTGAGTTGAACTTGGTAAGTTGTTGCGAATCATCGTCATCAAATAGTATAGACCTACCTTCCCTAACTCCCAAAAATAATGTACTTAAACAATATGTCAATTTTTCTAGGTGATATTCCATATTCGAGAGTGTTATTGAGTGATATCTAATTGAATAAGATCTCCATATGTTGTTCTTAGAGCCCATTAATACTTTTGAAATTTTTTGTCATAGTGGGACCACGCAGTAGGAATGAAGAGCACGAAAAGGACAAGGTAGAGTGTAGCATATGGATGGTGCAAGAAGTGAATCACAACACATGTCTAGCGCAGGAGATGGTGTGAAACATAGATAGATTTCATGCAATAGATCAACTGAAGTGTTCATGGGAGAAGGACATGTATAGGGAATATTGGCAGTTATGATCTTACAGGGAAAGTAGTTGATCATGGAGATCATGGTTAGCAGACAGTTGGAGATACTTTGGAGGAGGAAAACATGTGGCAGAGTGGAGACAAGAAAGGTAGGGGATATTTTGGATAGTCATTGCCATACATGGGACAACTCAGGAGGAATCAAGGGAAATATCTCAACGACTTTCAGGACATCTGGGCTAAATGGGCTGAAAAAAAGAGGACTTGAGAGGCTTCAACACAGTTATAAGATGGTTTTGCAAGGACAAAGTAGGGGATGGTCAGAAGTGTTTGCAGGCTGAGTCTAGAGTCAGTTTTTTATCTAGTGTATTTTTTATGTAATTCGTGAGTTGTAGTCGAGTTTGTTACTGCTTCATAGCCTTATTGTAATGGGATTAGTCTTTGATTATATCATTTTGTTATGGATGGGTTATGGTCCAGCTTTGATGTTGTCTGATGTTATCTTGGATGGTCATTGGGCTTGTTAATTTTGGGCTTGTTAGTTTAGCTTATATAACTTTGGATTTTTTTCCTTTTTTGCTAATATAAATATGAACTGTTATTTGGGGAACTTATATAACTTTTTGTGAACATAACTATTGTTTGGAGAAGTTGTTGCAGTCTTTTTTATGCATAGTTGTGTGAATGATTTGTATGAATCTTACATTTATGCAAATGTTTCATATTAAACCATGGTTTTATTCATGTTATGTCAATAGTTTACCATGTTGTAATGTGTTATAACTATGTTTAATAATCTAAATGTTTATGTTGTTAATGTGCTAGGGAATAATTGTTTATGGTGATGCTTTGGTCTAGTATGGACTTGTTGCATTGTGCATAATAAATTTGCCTAAATGAATGCGAAGTGTCGCTTGACTGATAAGGTTTAGAATGTCGGTCGAGGTCGTGTATATTTGTAAATTAGTTAAGTCTAGGCTCAAATCGACTTTTTCCATATGGATTTCATGTTAGAGGTCTCACACGCACATGATCACTACAACAATTTTTTATGGATTGAAAAACCAATGTTATGTACCAGACACAATGTGTGGTAATGGGGGGTGTTATAACATGTGTCAACTAGGAATAATGTGTTGTAACCACAGGAAAATCATGTCAGATTGTGGAAACCTGGTTTTGATAGTCACCAATTAGCATCTCATGTGATACTTCACTGAGATTTAGTGGGTGTTTTCAAAAGGGTCGATGCTAAGCGGGTCTTTGCTGGCCACTGTGTCACAAATATCGGCTTTGTCAATATGTCGCGCACCAACAAATGGTTATGTTATCAGGACTGAGATGGATGTGTGAAACATGTAACCCTACCAAAAAGGAAATCAGCCAATGGTTTACGTGAAAGAAGCATGAGTTCTCTATGAACGAAATAGGAGAAAAGGGTTAGAGCATGGAGAAATGGATGTAGAAATATATGTATATTGACTTTCATGAGGCCTTCTTTGTAGAATTACCTAACATTTTGATAGAGTAGCTACAAAGGTTGAAGGAAAATAACCCCACGTATCGACACGACAAGTCAAGGAGTTGGACGTCAGAAGAGGTATGCCAACTACAAGAGGTACGAAATAAGACTTCACGTGCTATTAATTTTTGGTTCGAAAGTGTGTTAAAATGATATATTGTGGATTTTCAAGTGGCTTCAATGGTGTCCTATGCTATAGCGGAGCAAACGGGGTCGAGAAGAAAATTTATAAGGTCATTACCATAGTTGATCAAAATGTTGTTGTATGAATATGGTGTTTTGCCTTTGGAATCTAATACCATGAACAGTTAAGAAACCCATGTAAGAAAGGAAGTGGGGGATGCACAAGAGATGGTATGAAGAGTGAAAAAGGGAAAGGATAAAACAAACTACGGTGGAAGTTGTTAGTGTATCCAAAATTGCACATAAAAAGGGAATTGAAAAGGATGGAGCAATATAGCTACGAGGATGGTACCCTAACCAGTGGTAGAAGATATCGATAGGGTGATGTGAGGGGAGTTAAGTTAGCATCAATACCTACTAAAAGAAATATCCTAGAGGGAGGGGCTAGGAGAGATCATCGTAGGATGCAGAGTAGTATTAGTGATTAGAGTTACGAAGCAACACAGTTTGGCATGCCACATATATAGGTAGGAGAAAGAGAACAATTGAGTTCGCACACTACATAAGATTGGGAATCAGAATGGCAAGACCATATCATACCCGAGGTTGAACCCACCACCCCACACGCATCTACAAATCAGGAAGTAAGCACTTAATTCACTAATTCAACTAGCGTAGGAGGTAATCACATACAAGGGGAAGGAAATAGTAGTAGTAATGGATTTGGGTTAATTTTAGGGGGGAGACAAAAAACATTTAGATTAAGAGTGGTTCATAGGAAGGCACACAATATTCTAGTAGTACAACAATCGTAGGAGGAAGTATGCCATCAGGGAGTACCACATGTACTACCATAGCGGACCTAGATTTGAGGATGCCCATGTTTCAAGGTGTTGGGACCAAAGATCCAGAACAACATATGTTTGTGTGTGAGGTTGTGTGGACAACTAAGTAGGTCCAAGATGAGGCCACAAAGATTGTGCAACTAGAAGCCATGTTTAGGGATCGCGCACTAATGTAGTACATGAAGTTTAAAAGTGAAACACTAGTCAGATAGAATAGGAATCTGGAGGATATTAAGCAGGCGTTTATCTGGGAATTTCAGAGGCCCAAGTCAGAGTCCCAATGCATCATGGAACTCAAGGAGATTAAGCAAAGTCAAGGAGAATTGGTATGGGACTTTGAACAGTGGTTTAATGTGTTTAAGTATAGGCTAACATTCAAAATTATAGATGAATAACACGAGGAATGGTTTATTGTAGGACTACTACTGCACATTATAATACCCTTAACACAACAAAGGATTGGTATGTAGTCAGAGGCTTTAGAGCTGGTGTTGAATTTAGAATCCTAGCTGAGAGGTGGGAGTGAGAATAATGGTATAGGGGAGGTGCAGTCCCAGCTGGTTTCACTAGCTCCTCAATTCCAAGACTTGACAAAGGGAAAAGAGAAACAGGAACAAGTGCCGTGTACTATGTCAAACAGAGGGCCACCATAGGAATGAATGCAAATTGTTGATTGATTATATGGCGACTAGTGAAGAAAACCCCATTGTGCAGGGAAAGGGAATGTAGTGTGAAATTTGTAGGGTATGGGGCCATATACCATCCAGCTATCGGATGAGGTAGAATTATGAGGCCACATCCCAAAATTTATTCTGTGACTTTTGTAAGTTATTGGGGCATGATATTGATCATTGTTGCACACTAGAGTTGATGCATGAATGTACCTTTGATTCTTTCCGAGCGTTGGGGCCTCAAGGGGCAAAAGTTGTGACAAATGGATTTAATCAATGTGGGTAGAATCAAGGCAAACAATATAATAACCAAGGGAGAGGACGAGGTATGGAAGCTAAAGGACCTATAGGACTTGGTAGGGGAAGAGAAGGATTTGGTTGAGGTCAGAACAACACAAATTTTTACAATTGCGAGAAACAGGGACACTTGGATCGGGATTGCACCAATTCATGTTGCACATGTATTTATTGCAAATCCTTAGATCATTTGATAGAAAATTTTCCTTAGTGGATTGCCAAGTAGAAAGAAAAGAAGGGTCTCAATGTCTAGACGATAATAGTTGAACCACACAAAAATCAATCACAGGTGGGCATGATAATGCGAGGAGCTGCCCATACAGGAGTTGACATAGTGAGACACCAAACATCACAGCCTCAGTGGGTAATGGAGAGATCCCAAACCACCTCCAAAGTTTAACCCAGTTAGAGAAAAGGCTACATACAAGAAGGCTCGATGAGAAATAATCATAGAAGAATGGGATAGGCCAGAAGCCATGTGTGAAATGGCTATGTCGAGGATATTTGATACCACTATAGGCAAGGAACAAAGGACCGCAATAGACCTAGTCCATATTTTGCTGTAAAGATGCTTGGAGTTAGTCAAAGATCCTCAAGCATTGCTAGAACAATGCACTGGTGCAACGAAGGACATTGTTGTGCAAACTTCACTGAAGATCATGAATCAAGTCGCTCACAAGAAGAGGACCAACAAAGAATTCTAGTTAAGTGCACATATTGGTGAGTACAAGATGGAAAATGTTAATCTAGACATGGGATCAGATGTAAATATCCTATGGTTGACAGTGCTAGACCCGCCAACAAAGGGGATATTCCGGTATGAAGTGCCAACTAGACCTCACACCGTTTGGTGTAGGATTCCCATTTGGTATGACTGCTCGGTTTCCATTATCTTAGATATTTTCCTTATCTCTTGATGTTCAGCACATGAGAGTGTTATGCTTGTAACTTTAAGAAAGTGAGGTGAGTATGCTTGCTGAGTGCGTAATGTAACTCTTTGTCCGGGTTCTCTTACTATTAAAAGGGGGAAAGTAAGTGAGCCTCTTAATGAGAGGGAATAGTCCCAACTCAAGAAGAAACACACATGAACAACAACAAGGGTTTTCCAGAATCCAGCGGATGCGGCAGTCGTGAAAACAAAATTTCAAGAAAAAACATGTACACCATCTAGTGGTGTAGTCCACACTGGGGTAACGATCATTAAAACCGAGAAAACACAAAGATGGTATGTCTAATGTCTAGCATAGTAGTCCACATGGATAAGACAATAGTGATAAACAATACAACACATATTCAACAATATGAGTACTAAAATAACCGAAGTAGTTCAATTATCTTAGTACAGGTTAAGAAAACATGCTTTACGAATGTTTAAAGAATAGTCTTACAAACGAATACAAAACATGCTTGAAAACATGTTGGCCTAAGATACGCTTTTGAATTAAGCAAAATATTTGTACACCATACATCATTAGTCCTAGTAGTGGGAGGTTGGAGCCAGTTCTCACTCCTCAAAGAACAGACTACAAACCCTCAAGGCTATGTGAGAGGAGCCAAGGTGAAAAGTCATTTGCTCATACAATGAGGGGGTATATATAGCCAAGGGGGTATAACTAACCCTTGTGACTCTTTGACTTCCCTCATGAAAGTTTGACTTCCTATGAATTTTTGACTTTACATGACCATTCAACTTCATAAGTGGGTCTCTTGGACTTCCACTTTATACTACATTGATTACAACAAGTATGGCCTATAGTAGTGATGTGGCCGAGACAACTCATGACACAACTCGACATGATATTGCTGACATGTACTAGCTAACTCTGATTTTTGTGTCGAGCTATTGTGTTGTGGAGTGATGATATTCTCTCAGTGTAACATGTCTTCACCTCCGCATGGAAAAGTGCACGGGGTATTCAATGGTCTTGTTCTTTGCTTGATGGTACATGTATATGTGTCCCTTTTGCTTGCTTCTCTCTGTGTTTCATGCACTCATTCAGCTGCGAGAAATTATTCTAGCATGTGCTCCTTCTCCATCTCATTCATCGTTGCACCATGTTTCATTGATGTATTTGTTCCTGCAATCACTTATGACGAGACGACATCAAATCCAAAAATCTCCTAGTCTAACATGATGAATTGTTTTCCATTTCAGTGCAGGTTACTAGGAAAGGGAAAAGGCACTGGAACTGCATAGAGCATAGCTCAGGCCAAGATGTGAGGCTCTGGAGCACTATCGCGAAAAACTGTGCAGATGCAATATGTCACAACACTGATAGCTACAAGGAAAAATCCAGTTGGGAGATAGAATTGTGCAATTTCAGGGAGAAAGTCCAAGAGAGATGTCGAGGAATTGTGGGGACAATCTGTGCAATTTTCAAGGGGAGCAATGGGCAGGTCATCCAGTTGGGATCTGCATTGTTTCTTCAAGGAAGACAACATGTGCTCAGTGAGATTGACTCAAATTTAAGAGAAACAAGTGTGAAAATTGAGATGTGTCTTTGAACAACCATGATGACACTTGCACAACAGTGTTACAACTTTCTGTGTGAGTGAAACAGATGTCGACAGAGTGAAAACATCTCATACACACAAAGACAAACCTTCAAAGTTGCCAGAACAGACTCGCAAGCATGGCATAGCAATCAACATGCCAAAAGATGGTTGGTGATCGATCAAGCAAAAGGGTGTGAAAAATCGACAAGAGATCATGGGGTGAGCCCAAGTGTTTGCAACCATCAAGGGGAAAAACCAAGGAAGGCACTAAAATTTGGATGCAGGCCAAATTTTGGAGGGTGTTGTCGCTGCTACAACACTTGGCGATACATTGGTTAAATACCAGGTTCTCTGTTTCGTTTCATTTGCAACACAAGGCCTTGGCATTTCAGGAAGTATTGATTCATTGTGTAGGTTAATTTAGCTTCCCCACTTATCCCATGCACAAACATGGTTCACCTTGTACCAAATCATTCAAACACGTCAAATTTTTTAGCTAGATCACAACGTTTCAAAATCGGGAAGGGTAGTTTGGTTCGTGAGCTTAAAATTTGCAGAGTATAATTTTTCATCTCTGGTATTTCTCCACTGCGAGTAGACCTGGACATTACCCCAGCAGAGTCATGTAGGAACACAAGCATTTATCCACTTCCAGCGAGCCTGGTCAGTGCCCCGATGGAGTTCCTACTTCGCCTTTCTGCGCAGGAAGCCTTTCTCTTCTTTCTCCTTTGTTTTTTCTCTAAGAAGAATGTGCATAGGCACTTATTTATTTATCGGGCAGAAGAGGGATCCTGACTTATTGAGAGCAGGAGAGGTTGTTCCTTCAGAGAAGCATGTAATACCTCTTATTTAGGTTTTCTCGTTTAGATTTTCCCCCTTCTCTGTTCCTACTAGTTGGATTAAGCTTGAACACATAGAGAAAAAGACTAAATATAGGCATGGGGTTTCCCATTTTGGACACAGGTTCATGGTTTGAATAGAGCTTCCCTTACATGTGGATCGTATTTTCCATCAAGGCTTCATCAACCAAAATTTACAACCAAGCAAAAAGAAGACATACACAGGTGTTGGGTAGCGGAGGTCCCGTGTAACAGTTTTGGGTCTGATAGCCTAGAAGTTAGGATAAAAATATTGTAAACCTCTGAAATATGTGGAGCGTGAAATGTAAAAGGTCGAGTCAAAGGGTTTTCCACCCAAGAAATAATATAGAATAATAGGAAGTAAGTCAGTCTGTAGACCATAGAAAGGTATAAATAGAGCGAGGCTCTATGGGTAGAAGGTAGTTTTTTTTGGGTATGAAATATTGTATCTGATATGTAATGGGTTGTTGAGAAGGGAAGTCTGAAAGTTTCTGTAAGTTTGAGTTGAGGGATTAGGGAGTAGGTAGAGGCTCTGCAGCTGTGTGCGCAGAGCCCTGAAAGAGTCCGCAGCTATGTGCGCGGACCCTTGCAGCTGAGTGAGCAGGGCAGATCTGGATGTATTGGTGATAAAGTGGAAATAAAGATAAGTTGCTTCTAAAATTCTGTGTTAAATCTGAATTATCATGGATATGGCTTTTGTATGGTTAATATAACTATTTTATCTATGCGCATATGCTAATGTCAAGAATATATGTGAACCTGTGTTTATTCTGAGTATGTGAACTAGTTAAATATAATAAATGTTTGCTTAAAGACCCTAAAAAGAAGATTGAATCTATAAACAATGCATTAATAAATAGTTAGGATTATTTTGGGTCCGGATCTACGCGAAACTGCGGAATGGTGCGCGAAACCTCCAGACCACATCTAGACATCCCAAGGCTGTGGAAACCTGGTTCCAACACCCTCCCCTTCTACCTCGAGTGAGACCTCAGTCTGCACTCCGCAGGCTATTGCTGAAAGGGCTGGTAGCTGCGGGATTTGTTTGGCCAAATAATTCTTTCGAACCTGGGACAGACCCATATAAGCCAACAAATGGTTCTGTTGCTGGGACCAGGATCTACCTAAGGGGTGTCTGATGTGGAACGTGGGGACTCGATAGAAAAATAATTGAAGGATCAAGGGGGCCAAGAGTAGTAGTAGTTCAGAGAAAAAGTTAACAATGATGAGCGTGATCCAGCTACCGCTATTCAAAGGAGTAGGAGGCGAAGACCCAGAACAATTTTAGTTCATGTTAACATCAGTATGGAATTCACAGAGAATTACGGATGATAATATCAGAAAGGCTACCTTAGCTAGCGCGTTGTAGGACCTAGCGCTAACATGGTACATAAAGTACTCAAGCGATCACCCAACTGAGGGGACAGCCGAAATCCAGACCGAACTAAAAAATATTTTAGTCGGCCGAAGTCAGAAACACAATCGATCATAGGGTTTAAGGAGATCGCAATGATGCTTGGTGAAACCCCATGGGATTTGGACCAAAGAATGAAAAGTACTATCCGCGAAGAAAACATGCCACTAACTGATGCGCAGCACTGAGCTTCGTTTATGGCATCATTAACACCACATCTAAGGATGGCTTTATCGCAAATGAAGATTTCAACCCAGGCTGAAGCATTGGAGACAACAATGAGGTTGCATGAAACTCCACTACAATACCCAGGGTTGGGAGTTTAGCAAATCCAAGCGCAGATCCAACACTTGTGTTTGGAAATGAAGAAGTTAAAACTGGAGCAGGCACCGCGCCCAGAAGGCCAGGAGGAAGTATGGTGTATAAAGTGCAGGGGCCAAGGACACGATAAAGATCACTACCCAGTCTTGGCAAATTATGTAGCAATGGGGGGACCAACACCATTGCAACCAGAGGTGTAGGCAGGGCCAAGCATGACAACACTGCTCTGGTGTGCAATCTGTCAGGTGGGAGGGAAGCATAACACAGATAACTGTCATCCACTGCCAAAATTCAACCAAACCCCCCAGCAATTGTTTTGCAACTTCTGCAGATTTGGTGGGCCATGAGGAAAGATATTGTCATAGTTGTCTATTATTAATGGACCAGTAATGTGCTTACAGAATGTAGACTAAGGCGCGAGTTTAGGATCCCGCCGCGGCAATCGCACGTGGTGGGTTCCAGGGATGTGGGTGAGGACAGGGCGAAATGGGGCCAAGAAGGGGCCACGAGCATCTAATCTGTTACAACTGCAGAGGTCCAGGAAATTACGCATGGGATTGTACCAATCCAACTAGAATTTCATGCAGTTACTATGAGAAATTCAATCATGAGCTAATAGATTTCCCTACGCTGATAGCACAGATTTGTGAAAAAAGGGCAGCTCAACCAACAATGACCCAGAATGTGCAGATGATGAGGTCTGAACCCCGTGAGGAAGATCCCAAAGTAAACATGGTACTGAGAAGTGGCACGACCACAAGAGCGGATAGAAGGAACTTATGTAAGGAAGATGTAGGGTTTGGTAAGGAGACATATCTGGAAGCTAGGGAGAGCTTCGCAGAGGTCTCTACCCCAGGTAGTAGGGATCAGCCTAAGCCAGACAAGGATCCCTCGATGATAACTACCTTTTTAGATACATGTATAAAATTTCTTCATGACAACAGGGCAGTTAAAGGCTTATAGGATTTGATAAATAGATGCACAGGATGGAGTGAACCTTGCGTAGTTCGAAAATTTGGAAGACATGCATCGCGGACTGGGAGGGAAATGCGACTAACAATGCAGATCGGTGATTATGAGATGGATCAGGTCATTTTGGATCTGGGCTCAGATGCTGACATACTGCCTAAACATACTTGGGAGTGCATGGGTAAGCCTACACTATAATGGTCCCCTATCCAATTGTGGATGGCAAACCAGTAGAAGTTCCTGACCATGGGAAGGCTGCAAGGAATTACGGTAGATATTGACGACGCAAGTACTCGAATAGACTTTGAAGTGATTGAAATCATGGATGAAAGTACACCTTACCTTGTGTTGTTAGGAATAGACTGGGCCATCGACATGAATGGGGTTATTAATTTAAAGAAGTGGACAATGATATTTGAAACAAAGTCCTTCTGCGTAGTCGTTCTGCTAGATCCGGCTAAGGGACTGCGCTATAATGAACCCGTGCACAACAAAGAAAGAAATGACGAATTAGATTGTATCTACATATTGTCTGCACAAAGGAAAGAATGGGTCAATACAACGGAGGATAGAAGAATATCATGGGGCTATGTAGAGTCCTGCACCACTGATTCAGATGAGGAAGACGAGCGGTGGGGTAACAGGTTGAACAGAGTGACTACGCTACACTGTAATATGGTGACTAAATCTTTGTACTGGATGAGCGCCCAGGATCACGAATTGCTGACATATGATGGGCTGACAATAATAGATGAATTCTTGAAAAAATTTGAAATCATGGTACCAGAGCACCAACAGTTTGATGCGTTGACATGGGCGTTACGCGTAACACTGGCGTGATGGTGGGGCACACATGAAGGGACTTTCGAAGATTGGCGCAACTTCAGGTGCATGATGAAGACAAGATTTGGGAAGTCAAAACTACGCATAATGGAGAAATACAATGGACGTGATGACCCACGCATGCACCTTACTAGATGGATCAAAGCCTACGGAGAGGAACCTTGACCAGAATGGGTGCACTTATTTTATCACGCCCTGGATGTCATTCTCAGAAACTGGTATACTGAAGTGGTGCTCCATCATGACACAGGCGAGTGGGATATGTTGCGTGAAGGGTTTTTGTCAACATTTCTCTTTAAAGATCAATGGATGGATCCTGTTGACGATGCACTACAGTTGGTGAAGGCCATCATTTTCGAAATGCCACTGGAGCCAGAAGAAACTGTGCAACCCGATTGGTCGTGATAGCTGAGCTAGGCCCTCGAATGTTACAATGTCCCTGTAGAAGATGATGAGGATGACCCACGAAACATTAATATTCCAAAATCAGAGGGGAGTCGTGAGTGCCCGAACCCGAAATCAAAGATCTAGATATCACGACGCCATTGAAAACAAAACAAGTAAATATCAAAACAGAAGAAGAGCCGAAATATGCAACGCTTGGGGACTATTGGGACGACGCCAAAGTGGAGAAGGTCATCAAATTGCTTCAAGAATATCAATATTTATTCCCAACAAAAATCATAGAGCTAAAAGGGATCCTAGGAGACCTGGGAATAATGAAGATAACATTGAAGCCAGACGCAAAACTAGTTAAGCAGTGACCCTATCGATTGAATCCAAAACATAAAGCAAAGGTCCACGAAGAACTGGACAAGATGCTGGCAGCAGGAATCATTGAACCAGTCGAGGAGTCCGACTGGGTAAGTCCAATGGTTGTGTAGGAGAAGAAACAGAAGGGTGAGATTCGCATCTGCATGGATCTCAGGAAGCTCAATGATGCCTGTGTTAACGATCCATTTCCAACACCATTTACAGATGAGGTCCTGGAAAATGTGGGTGGGCAAGAAACCTACTCCTTCACGGATGGGTTCTTAGGATACCACCAGATCAAGATCGCACCATAGGACAGGAGTAAAACAACATTCACCACCGAATGGGGTTGTTTTCAGTACACGGTGATGCCCTTTGGACTGAAGAATGCACCGGCGATATTTTCACGAATAGTGGTAGCGGCATTCAAGGAATTTATACACAAGTTCTTAGAGGTCTATCTTGATGATCAGATCGTGTTCGAACTGGTTAAGAAACATGTAGCGAGCTTACGATTAATGCTGGATACTTGCCACCAACACCAGATTGTGCTAAACCTAAAGAAGTGTACTTTCCTTGTCCCATTCGGGAACCTGCTGGGCCATGTGGTCTGTAAGCAAGGCCTGATGGTTACTCAATCTACAAGCGCCACGAAGTGTCAAACAACTATGCGCCACACTGGAACACATGGGATACTATCGGAAGTTCATTAAAAGCTACGCCCAGATCACGACTCCAATGGAACAGTTGCTGAAGAAGGATGCTACTTATTGCTGGAATGAGGAATGCAACAAAAGTCTCGAGACGCTTAAGGAAAAGATGGCATCCGCCCCTATATTGGTCTTTTCGAAATGGGACGTTGAATTTCATGTGCATGTCGATGCGTCATGTATCGCGTTGGGGGTGATACTTACTCAACCAGGAGCGGAGGAAATTGATCATTCGATTGCGTTCACAAGTCACCAGTTGTAAAAAGCTAAGAAGAATTACTCCAGTACTAAGCAAGAGGGATTAGTGATGGTATACGCACTTCAAAAATACCGCCACTATCTGATCGACGACCACTTTAAGATGTATACTGATCACTCTGCGCTAAAACACCTAGTGAATAATCCTGTGTTGGGGGGTGAATTTGTAGGTGGTTGTTGTTATTCAAGGAATATGACTACGAGGTCGTCATAAAGCCGGGACATCTAAACACAGGCCCAAATCACCTGTCCTGAATTGAGACCAGAAAAGAACCCACAAATTTAGAGGACGGACTCCCGGATGCACAGTTGTATGCAGTGCGCGTAGCGGATGGCTAATTTGAGGATATAATCCATTTATTGACTACATGAACCACACCACAGGGATATTCTGTTCAGCAGAAGAAGGAATTGGTGATACACACAGCAGACTTTACCATCATTGCAGGGCACCTCTACAAGATGGGCAACGACGAAATATTACGCAGGTATGTTCTGGAGTTTGAGCGAGGACAGATCCTGGCCGAAGCACATGGGGGGGTTGCTGGAAGACATTATGCGGGTCGCACCACAGCCCAGAAGATTCTTCGCCCAGGACTGTGGTGGCCAACCCTACATCAGGACTCGAAAGCATACTTTCAGGCTTGCGGCGTCTGTCAACAAACTGTGAAACCATCACGGAGAGATGAAATGCTGCTCCAGCCACAGATGGTGCTACAGCCATCGAGAAGTGGGAAATCGACTTCATAGGACCTATCACACCGTGAGGGAAGACGAGTGTGCGCTATATCATCACCACGACAGAATATTTGACTTGATAGGTAGAGGCACAACAGGTTAAGGATTGCACGATTGTGACAGCTATGAAGTTTTTGTTCGAGAACGTACTGACAAGGTTTGGATGTCCCGAAATTCTCATGAGTGATCAGGGAATGCATTTTCTGAATGAAACGATCAGCACACTCACTGAGGAATTCTAGATATATCACCAACAGAGTATGCCATACCACCTGCAAGCGAATGGGACCATTGAGGCATTCAACAAAATCTTAGAGACTGCATTGACCAAGGTCTGTAATGCGCAGTGAAATGACTAGGACTTGCGCATACCTATTGTGTTATGGGCATACCGAACCACGTGCAAGAAGTTGACGGGCCAGATGTCGTTTCGGTTAGTCTATGGCAAGGAGTCGGTTATGCCTATGGAATATATTGTGCCTAGTCTACGAATAGCGGCAATAACAGGTATGGCAGACTGTGGGGCTTTGGAGGAATGGCTCGCGTAGCTAGAGGAACTAGAGGAGGAACAGTTTTTGGCTGGATTCCATCAGGAAGTACAGAAACAGCAAGAGAAATCTTGGCATGATCGCCATATCAAGGTGTGCACCTTCAAGGAGAGTGATCTAGTATTCCTAAAACGACAGTAAGTTCGAGAAATTCCCTGGCAAACTCTGAATGCATTGGTTGGGACCCTATGTCATCAAAGAAGTTACCAATGGGGGCAACATTCAGCTTGCCAAAATCAATGGAGAGCCCTTCCCAGGACGAGTGAATGGAAGTTTCCTGAAGCTCTACATGGGCGGGCCGACCGCCTGACTAACCATTCGAGGGACAGTCTCACCGCTCCAGCCAGTTGAAAGAGATCACGGGACAGTAAAGCAGTCTGGGGGAAAGAGGTGCCATTGCTAGGATAAGCGTAGATTTGGCCCATCCGAGATCGTGGTTGTGCGGAAAGGAGTGCGCTGATGCATTGCTAAGAGGAGAGGTGATCATTGTTGTCACTATTCATGACAAAATTTATGCATTATGGCAAAAGGGAGCGGGAGGCGGGCAATTAAGAGAAGGAGTACGAGCCAGATATGGAACGAGTTGCCACAGGTTTTACGTGAGGACGCCAGAATAGGTGGGAGCTAGTGAATTTGAAATTCGAAACGCTTATAAATCACTGAGGGGTATCCACCAGGTGACCTACACTTCTAGAAAACACAAGCTGGTTACCAATATGGAACTTTTCATTATTTCTGCACAAGGAGTAAGCCCGAGAGTGGCGATATGGCCAATGGAAAGGTAGGACTCTCTGAGGAACATGGTGTTGACAGCTACGAGCGTCCCGCAGAGTTCAGCATCAACAGTAGTGGATGTACCGGAAAATGGGAGACATGAAGTAGAATTGGTCCAGATGTCATCGCCTCGCTTGGGGGCAGGCCGATGAAATACAGCAGAAAAGAGAAAGGATGGAAAGACGGAGACCACTGGTAGAAATGCAGCTAATAAGTCGTCTCTGATGTACCTTGAGGATTGGGATCTCGTGGACAACAGCAAAGGTCTTGCAAAATTGCAACACAACCTGCAGCAGATAGTGCGAAGAGCAGATACGAAGGTAGGAAGTGGCTATGGTGGTACAACGAGGTCCCGTATGCGGCTCCCCTACTCAAGCTAAAATCCTATGAGGGTGTGTTCTATGTTAACCAAGCAGATTAGAAAGAGCATTTTTTGGTCACAAGAATTGGTAGAAACAACGAAGCAGGAGCCGAACAAAGAGTTGTAGGAGACAACGAAGGAGCAGTAGGACGATGAGCGTCACTCAAAGGGAGGTGAACCGTGAAGCCAAGGTAGCGCGTCTCACCGCAGTAACGAGTGACTTGGGACAAGACACAATGATTGTGTTGGGGGAATGTTGGGTAGCGGAGGTCCCTCATAATAGTTTTGGGTCTGATAGCCTAGAAGTTAGGATAAAAATATTGTAAACCTTGAAAATATGTGGAGCGCAAAATGTAAAAGGTCGAGTCAAAGGGTTTTCCACCCAAGAAATAATATAGAATAATAGGAAGTAAGTCGGTCCGCAGACCATAGAAATATATAAATAGAGAGAGGCTCTATGGGTAGAAGGAAGTTTTTGTTGGGTATGGAATATTGTATCTGATATGTAATGGGTTGTTGAGAAGGGAAGTCTAAAAGTTTCCGTAAGTCCGAGTCGAGGAATTGGGGAGTAGGTATAGGCTCTGCAGCTGTGTGCACAAAGGCATAGAAGATTCCACAGTTGTGTGCGCGGACCCCTGCATCTGAGTGTGCAGGGCGGATCTGGATGTATTGGTGATAAATTGGAAATAGAGATAAGTTGCATCTGAAATTCTTTGTTAAATCTAAATTATCGCGGATCTGGCTTTTGTATGGTTAATCTAACTGTTTGATCTATGTGCATATGCTTATGTCATGAATATATGTGAACCTGTGTTTATTCTAAGTACACGAACTGGTTAAATATGATAAATGTTTGCTTAAAGACCCTGAAAAGAAGAATGAATCTATACAGTAGTTAGGATTATCCTGGGTCCAGATCTACGCGAAGCAGAGCAGCACAAAGCTGCAGAATGGTGCACAAAACCTGCACACCACATCTAGACATCCCAAGGGTGTGGAAACTTGGTTCTAGCACCCTCTCCTACTACCTCGGGTGAGACCTCAGTCCGCGCTCCGTGGGCTGTTGCCAAAAGGGCTGGTAGCTGCGGGATTTGTTTGGCTAAATAATTCTTCTGAACCTGGGTCAGGCCCATATAAACCAACAACAGGACTAGCCAAGTGTTGTAGTGTCACAAGACTCTTTAAATTCAGCCACATACTTATTCAAAATCTAGAACATAGTATTGGACAACACTTACTTGTGTAGCAAAAATAAAAGGAAAACTCAACACGAAAGGGTAAAACAAGACAAGGAAATGAGTACACAACATGTAAACAAAACCAGAAGACAAGAGAAAAATTACTAAAGTAAACATAATGAAAATAAGAAAACCATGACAGACTATGAGTATAAGGAAGGAAAGCTAAGAGGCAACTAATCCTACTCCTATCCTAACAACTAAATTGTCAGGATTACATGACATGAAAATTCCAGTGAAGCCACCATAGTCGTTCCCAACCTGCAACCAAAAAGATACAAGCGATTAAAATTGATAACAAATAGTGTGCAACAAAACATTAAAATATTGAAAATCTCGCACATGGAAAGGAAGGTATTTCCCGTGGCCAGAAAAAAGTGTCATGACCACCCAATACACATGCTTACCTTTTCAATGGATACTATTATTAAACAAAACTCGGAAGCCTCTTGTGAGTGTGTGTCCATCTGCAACGAGATTTTTAGCGAGCACAAGGAAGGATTGAAGCTTGTTACCTGCAACATGGCTTGCCAAGTAAGATTATTCCAATTATTGAGCGATTGGATTATGAAATTCATAATGGATGTTTGGAAGGTCTCATGACCTGTGAAAATATGGCTTGCTAATTGAAGAGACGGGATTACAAGGGGAATCTTGTAGAAAAGTAAATATGATCATTCTCATCAGTCATGCCAAGATAGTGAGGACCTACCCTAACCATCAGCGCGGGCTGAATTGCCTCGCCCACTTGACAGAAGTCTGAGGAGAAAGATGTTAAATAGTGAAGATGGGAGAGTATGAAGTAACTGTCATTGAATGCACTGTTGGGAAAATGATGAGTTGCATGACAGTCACCCGAGATGGGGGAGTGATCAAATGTGTTTGTTGAGACAACAGATTCCTAGTTTGTATTGAATAAAGAAAAATTCATCTGAACAATCTTGCGAATGTGTTGAACAATGGAACCAAGTTCGTTGTGAGCTAGACATAATAGACCAACCCCCCTACAACTGGTGAAAAATTGTGTAGGCATCATGGTCATCACAGGAATGTAAAAGGGATGTCAATACTGTGAATGCATGAAACCAGTTGGGGCATGGTGAAATGAAAGCAACTTGATTCGCATGATAGCTTGTGCACTCATCATCACATAGGGGAATTGTTGGTGTGATGAGCGAGCAGATTTGAAGTACAAGATTCACAAGGAGATTGAGGAGTTGATCATGAGAAGGAAAATCTGATAAGTATGATTGCGGGAAAAGACAGTATTTGAGATTATCAACTTCATAATTCCATGATTTCATGAGGGACGAACATTCCCATATCAAGTTTGATGTAAGAGATGTGCATGAAGATGGATGTGTTGTGACAGATTTGTAAATTCGGTTATAAGTGAAAGTTTGAAAATTTGAGAGATCACATCTGAAATACGAAATATTTTTTACACATGAACTAACATCGAGTGCAACCATGTAGATAGATGGATTATGTGTGAGAAACCAGATATGATTGAGTTCTAGGGGCTTACCAGAGTCGCGAGGTGCTCACATAACCATCAACAGACATTGAAGTGCCTCGACTCCCTGGCATGTCCCGAAACTTTCCAGAATTGTAGAATCATATTTTGAAGCTTGAACTAAATCATGCATGGCTTGAGGGTGGTTGTTGTTGCTGATTTAAGAATTTCTATCAGGATGGAAGACATCTCTGTCATAGGTTGCACTAGATATTTCAGCATCAACAATTTGAATTGAAGAGTTGTCTTCATGCAAGGGAAGATATTATGGGGAATGGGAAGTACGCTCTATGATTAAATTGTTTTCAACTTCATCATGGACAACCTCACTACCTTGTGTCAATTGAGGAGATAACTCATCGGAAGAAGAAGTGAGAGAACATGCAGTGTCTATGATGCATGTGGATGCATTATGAATGGTAGGACACATGGGCAAGTGAGGTGAAGAGGAAGTTTCGATATGAACACCTTCTTTAACTGGATGAAATTCTAGATCTGAATTAGAGTATTCATGATAAAATAGAAGATCACATGATGTGCTTAGGTGTTTGTCAAGGCATATGGAAGTATGGGAGTGATGACTGCTTAAGACTAGTGGTTGTTTGAAATAATTAATTGTACAAGATGTTTCACCGGGATTAGCATATTGATAATTGTTAGAGAATGGAAGCCAATTATTTTGATGCGAACAATTTGAATCAGAGAGGGGGAATTAATATTGGCTTCACTTTTCTGTTCCTCTATCAGTGTAATGTGATTGCCTTATGCCTAATTGAAATTTGATCCAACAACTTGAGAATCGAGGGAATACGCATAGTTGGCAGGTGAAACAGATTGACCAAGCGAGTCATGGTACAAGGAGTTATGGCTTGTGAATGATGGAGGATGGAAAAGAGGTTGATCAACTTCATGACTTGAGTTGTGAACGATGATGTCCTCTTGTGGAATGAAGGAATTAGTCTTGGTGATAGGCTTTGTTATCACTCCTTTGGATCTCTAACGTTGAGGAAGAGTCCAACTGAGGTAACCACAGACCAATCTTTTAGCTTGGTAACTAGCCCTACCAAGCCAGAGAGGGCTCTCTCCAAAGGATCACAGCGAGGAGGGCTAGATAGATTAGGGTTTTAGGCTAGATGTAAAGTGTAGAGGGTTGTTTGATTTTATTTTTGTTGGGTAGTCACAAGGATGGGTGATTTAGGTCAGAGGGACTAGGTCAGGGCAAATGAGATACGATTGCAGACATTCAAAGGGGAAAGGTAGGTATGAAGCTTAACACTTAAAAGGTGATTTGATGATATGGTTTAAGACTGATGAGGAGTTAGGAAGATCATAAGAGATGTATTCTTCCTAAACTAAAGAAAAATGGGCAAAGTATGATAAATTACACAAAACAGAGCATGAGCAAGCATGTATTTTGCCTATAAACTTGAAAATTACAATATAACAGACATGAAAGGGTTTATGAACTGATAAAACATTCATACAAATGACCATAAAGAAGAAACATTTCTAAACATTCATACCACATGTATCCCAGAAAAATAGCTACAACTCATCTATTGAAACTGGCCAAAATCTGATACAATAGTCTCTAATCACTAGTATAGAATCCCTACTGGATCCAAACTATAAAATGACTGAGAAAATACATAATATAGGCCAACAACCAACTCATCCTAGGCTTAGTGGTTGAATCCATGAGTGGAGGAGCAGTTGCAAAAAAGGCTGAACTAATAGCTGGAGTGTAGGGTGGTCAAAGTGACTCATCCCTCACTCTAGCAAACTAATTCATTACATGCCAAATAAGCCATCTAACTGATGTATCTACCCTAGGTAAAAGTAAAAACATGATAATTACACCATCTAGATCAATTACATAGGTAAAACTTGAATTTCCCAAAGATAAAAGTCAACCTAGAATGAAACAGTGAAAAGTGTGGAAAATTGTCAAACACGCAATGACCTTGGTAAACACGTAGCAACCTTGGTAAACGTGCAGTGACCCTGGTCAAACATGCAGTGTCATCTCCAAGCTAACTTTTGACTGCCTTCCCGATGTCCAAATCTAGCCCAGGATAGCTCATTGGAAAGCTTATCTTATCTAGTTTCCAAAACGTCCCTTGGTTTTCAAAACGGGCTTCAATTACCCCTCCAAAATTGAAATCTGCCAAGATTGCTCAAATGCGCAGTGACCAGGCCAGAAAAGAGGCAGAAAGGTGATTTTTTGGTAGTTTTTGACCCTTCTAGCTTACCAATTTTACTCATTGGATGCTCTAAACAAAAGCACAGTGTCCTAGGTGCTGCATGTTTGACCATGTTGACTTTGCCAAAATTTCTTCAAAAAACACAGCAAAACATATCTTTCAAAAATTGTTCAAAAATGGCCAAAATTAGCGGGCTGAATACTGCAATATGTTTGAGGCATGGAGTGATGCCTCGGAAAGGATATCCAACCTGTTTTTCTCCTCTTTCTTGGTCAAAGCCTCAATTTTTGCATGAGCTCTTTTTGAGCTTATCCCTTACAATTTTGTCTCTCATAGCATAGTGCTTTCCCATCCTTCTCTGAATACCATTGTCCTTATTGGCCTTGTCTAGGAGGTTCTCCAAATGATCATTTACCTTCTCAAGCCAATATTCTTAGTTTTCATTTACCATCTTGGCAAATTGCTCATTCAAGGTGAGTTAATTAGCCAGTTCTTCCTCCCTTTTCCTTTCCTTCTCCAAGGCTCTTTTTAGGCCTCTATTCCTTGGCCTTCTTCTTGGCACATGTTCATAAAGTGGCTCACCATACTGCCCATATGCCTCATCAAGTAAGGCCTTTGCCTTTTCATCCTCTCTCTTTTCCTTTCTACGCTGAACCTCCATGAGCTCATTTTTTACATCAAACTGCATATTTTGCTTCTCATAGTAGGAAATGATCCATTTGGCCCTTTACAAGTTGACCTCGAGATCTCCTATGAGTGCATTCTTCTCCTTGATGACAATAGTTATGCTTTTACTATCATCATGTTCATATGATTCAACTAACTGAAAATCATGCTTTATCTCATGGAGGTCTTCCTCCTGCTGCTAGACCTTTGCCTCTACAACCTTTTCCTTACCCTTATGTACCTGCTTTTTCGATGAAGAAGGAAAGGCCCCTCCCACAATCAGTGGGGAAAACACTTTCCTATGCCCTCTCTAATAGGTATGTGCCAAGGTACCTAAACCAGCCCTTTTGGGCTTGTTGCTCTCACCATGCTCAATATGCTCCTACTCAGTTCCTTTATCTCTGCCAGGTGAATGAATAGGCTGATGAAATGATGATGATGGAGGTGATGGTGTCGCTAACTCATGAGATGAAGATGAATGATGTATAGGCTGAGGTGGAGGAATGGAGGTGGGTGGATGAGAGGATGAAGGTGCCTCTTGGCCATGCTGAATAGGTGGGACTGTGAAATCCTCATTAGATATGAATGTTTCCCATGCAATGTTATGTTGATCAAGGCGGTGTAGGACTATCATTTTGATGAGAGAATGGTGAAATATGCTCTGCATTTAATGATCATCATCTTTCCTTCGGGAAATGTAAGACATCTTGTTGATATACCGGTAAAGATAATAGGGCAGATTGAGCATTCTGACTCTTATAAAATGCATGAGTAGTCGAATATGATAGAAATAGAGCCTAGAAAACCTACCCTCACATGTGAAGTACTTCATGATGATTTTCATCATAAGAACATATCTATCTAGGAGGTACGAGAAAGGAAAAATCCTCCTTCTTTCATTCTTGTGGCTAGGTTTAAGATACGGGTCATAGTAGCAATAATCCAAATCTGCCTATTTAAACCACTTTTCCCCAACATCTGGGATCTCAGTAGTAGTTGATATGATAGCAGAAGATATGGTAAAGGTGACATTGGCCAAGGTTGCTTGCTTACCATGGAAGTTGATAATAAATTGTCTGGTCAATTCAGAATGATGTTTTGTCCTTTCCACCTTCTCACAAAATTCAAAATAGCCCATATTTTTAAAGCTTGTGACAGTGATGGGAGATGCCATGAGCTCTCTAGTGTTGGTTGATTCACATCTAATGATTTTCCCTCCTCTTTAATATTTCCTCCTTTGTTGTTTTTCTCCATCACTCTGACTTTTGTGTTCTTCTTCTGCCATGATTTGTTGCTTTTAAAACTCTAGTGGAATAATAGAATGGATTGTGGGTATTGGAAATGTGGAATGATGTGAGGAGAGATGACGAGGAGGATATGGAGATATGTGGAATGAGGGATATGATAGGGAATAGTTGTTAAGTGAGGGAGGAATAGTGATGAAAACTAGGAAATGTGATTTTGAGATGGTGGGAATGTATGGCTAGGGTTTGCTCTTAGGAAAAACAACAAACAATTTAAACCCTATGTAGGAAAACAAAGGAGGGAAGGAGTGAGTAATTCTTCCACCAACCTTATTTTCTAGAGTGAATGATGATTAACTTGGAAACTTGGTGGCGATGGAGGGTTTTTAGAACGTTTGGCTCCTTCTAGGTGAACGCGCAGCGACCCGGGCAAAGGTGCAGCGACCTGGTCAAACGCGCAGCGACCTCTATAGGAGTGCATTGCCATTATAAATTACACTGTAAGATTTGACATACATGCAATAACCTCTACAGGAGTGCAGCGACCAGGCTAAATGCATAGTGACCCTACTGAACGCGTCCTCTTGCTCTGTTTTGCCTAATTTCACCTAAAAATCGCCAATTTTCTTTTGCTGAGTTGTGAGAGTTATAGAGTGAAAATGAGGCTTTAGTGAGTGTGTTGAGAGGCTTTATATTTGAATTGACTTTAATTTATGAGTTTGCATACCCACTTTCTAAATTTCTTTGTCATTTCTAAATTCTCATATTAATGCCTTTTTTACTTTCTAGCCTTTTTTGCTCTTGACAGGTGGATGATGCTTTGGCAATGTTGATTTTGACTTTCTGCTTGGGATGCTTTTGGAAATGGACTTGAGTATGCAGCTGAAAAGTAACTTATTACATATAATAAACATAAATTACATAATGAAATAAGCATTTCTCTTTACAAATCATCTTCACATGGTGAAGAGATGTTATTTTATCATCCTTTACTTTTCGATCTTATGCAATGGAATGGAGTTTTATTGGAACCTTGAAAACCCTAAAAGACCTAATGAGACCTTGAAGAACTAAATTTCAAAATGACATGATTGATGTGATGGCATGATGTCACTAACTTTATGGACAATGGATACTCAGCAAGGTTGAAATGAGCCAGCAAGGGCTAAATTTCTAAAAAGAGTAAAGGAAACCCTAATTCAACCTTCAGTGACCAAATTTTTGCACGAAGACCTAATGGAATGACAAAAAATTTAGAATGGGAACCTAAAATGATATGAAAAGAGGTTTTTTTATCACTGATGGCAGTATGCAAATACTGACACTAACATTGGCCTTATTGGGGATGGAAACTCCTTGGAGGTGTCAAGAACACCATAGACCAAGTTCCTAACCATGTGGGCCAATATGGTCAAAAACATAAACCGAACACTGAAAACTTCAATCCAAACTATCAGATCATCAGAGCCTTAGGGCCTTCTCTTCGGGCTTCAAACCTTGATGAATTTTGTCATCACTTGCTGAAAATTGAACTTGAAAGAAAGTTGTTGCTGAAACGAAATTCACACCCTATTCTATTCTAACTGTTGAAAATGACTGCTAAATCGAGTAAAGGAAAAATGCCAATGAATCCAATCAAGCATCTGGATACCTAGTTGTCCTCTAATTACACTATCTACAAAAATCTTCAGGATTGGCAACTCAACATACAACTAAAGTTGAAAACTATGATTTGAAGCAAGATAACCATCATGATCTGATGATTGCAGCCAACTGATAAAAGGATCTTGAAATCATGTGCAAAGGACAGATCTTGATGATCAGGAGAAAGATCAGAATAGTTGTCAAGTTGAATTGTTTCCTCTTCATTAGCCAGAGGCAACACATTGGCATGTTCCTCCTCTTTTTTCCCTTCTTCCACCATTGCTAAATGGGTGAAATGATCCTTCCAGTGTAACCAATCTAGTAGATGGTTACTTACTGAAATTGTGCTCTCACTTACCTCGAGCAGGCAAAATGATGTATATGTAGGCAACTCACAATGAAAAATGAAACCAAGATTTATGTTGATAAACAAAACAACATTCATCTTCTCCAATGCTTACAAAAGACTGTCCAAGGGATCTTGAAAATTATGAAGCATCACCTTTTGTGAATCAATAAAAGGAGAAGAATAAGCATTATTTCCATATGGCTATAACAAATTAGCAAAGGTATCCTCCATAATATTTTCAACAGCATAAGTATCCATATCTATAAGATTTGGGGCAAACACCTTTTCATCAACAAAACTTTCATTTTTTGAACCTTTAGGAAGATTTGTATCCGCAAGGGGCTCTAAAACAACTCCTTTATCATTATTATCCTCTTCATAATCACTTGGAAACTGGCAAGACAGTATAATAACATCATCATTCTTAATGGATGGAATATGGATTTGCAAGTTAAGAATATGAATTATTTCTTCTTCAGTCAAAGGAGGAGTATTATTTGCTTTCTTTGGAAAAAACAACAATTGTCTTCTTTCCCTCCTAAAGTTTGACAAGGATGTTGAATATCTTCATTAATTTCAAGCAAAGGAGTATATAAATTTTCATCAGACGACTGATTCATTTCATGTGATTCCTTTTGACTATCAAGATGCAAAATTTCTTCATCTTCAAATAAAGAGGAATTTATTGTATGCTAACCATGATCTTGTGTATCAAAGTGACTGACTTCTTCAGACTATTTTTGAAGGGAAAAATTAGAGAAGGCTTCCATGATTTCTTCATCATCCATACATTCGATATCATAAATACTTTCAAGATATGTGATGAAACCTTCACTATAATTAAAACAGCTTTGTAAAGGAAGATAATACTTCACATAATGGTTGGAGAACACATTATGGAAATATTTTAGAGAATATAAGCTTCCTTTTGGTAACCTTTCATACCATACCCTAGCTCTATCTTCAAGGGTAGCCATAAACAACTTCATGAGGCAGTCCTCAGGAAACTCAACTCTTAGTCTACATACATGTACATGAAACCTTACTAAATGCAACGTAGCATCATCTTCTTGTTCATTTTTAAATATAGAAAGATTTGTAAACCAATCAACATGAGGCATAGGATTTTGAAATCCAGGGATATGAGATCGATCCATAGGAGCATACCTGGTATTTCTTCTTGTAGTAGAAATCATCTTGACAACAATGAAGTTACCAAGAAGGTTTTCAAACTACTAGTTCTTGAAAAGTGGAGTCACCATGAAGTGTTGATTTTTTGGATCTTTCAGTCAATGGAGTCGCCATGTGAATGGTACAACCTTCCTATGTGTCCAACTGTTGTTCACCATCAACAATTAGATCTAAACTTTGTCGTACACCTACGGAAAATGAATGTTTCATACCCCGGCAATGGTGCCAGTATGTTATCACTCCTTCGGATCTCCAAGGCTGAGGAAAAGTTCGACTGAGGTAACCACAGACCAGTCTTTTAGCTTGGTAACTAGCCCTACCAAGTCAGAGAGGGATCTCTCCAAAGGATCACAGCCAGGAGGACTGGATAGATTAGGTTTTTAGGTTAGATGTAAAGTGCAAAGGGTTGTTTGATTTAATTTTTGTTGGGTAGTCACAAGGATGGGTGATTTAGGTCAGAGGGACTAGGTCAGGCAAAATGTGATATGATTGCAGACATTCAAAGGGGAAAGGTAGGTATGAATCTTAACACTTAAAAGGTTATTTGATGAGATGGTTTAAGATTGATGAGGAGCTAGGAAGATCATAAGAGATGTATTCTTCCTAAGCTAAAGAAAAATGGACAAAGTATGATAAATTACCCAAAACAGAGCATGAGCAAGCATGTATTCTGCCTATCAACTTCAAAATTACCATATAATAAACATGAAATGGTTTATGAACTGATAAAACATTCATATAAATGATCACAAAGAAGAAACAATGCTAAACATTCATACCACATGTATCCCAGAAAAATAACTGCAACTCATCTATTGGAACTGACCAAAATCTGATAAAATAGACTCTGATCACTAGTATAGCATCCCTACTAAATCCAACCTGTAAAATGACTGAGAAAATACATAATATAGGCCAAAAACCAACTCATCCTAGGCTCAGGGGTCGAATCCATGAGTGGAGGAGCAGTTGCAAGAAAGGCTGAATTGATAGCTGCAGTGTAGGGTGGTCAAAATGACTCATCCCTCACTCTAGCAAATTGATTCATTACATGCCACATAGGACATCTAACTTATGTATCTACCATAGGTAAAAGTAAAAACATGAAAATTACATCATCTAGATCAATTACATAGGTAAAAATTGAATTTCCCATAGATAAAAGTCAACCTGGAATGAAACAGTGAAAAGTGTGGAAAATTGTCAAACGTGCAGCGACCCTGGTAAACGCACAGTGACCCTGGTCAAAAGTGAAACTTCCTCTTCAAGATGACTTTTGACCGCCTTCCTAATGTCCAAATGTATCCTAGGATAGCTCCTCGAAATCTTATCCTATCTAGTTTTCAAAACTACCCTTGGTTTTCAAAATGGGCTTCATTTACCCCTCCAAAATTGTAATCTCCCAAGACTTCTCAAGTGTGCAGCGACCACGCCAGAAAAGAAGCAAAAAGGTGATTTTTCGTAGTTTTTTACCCTTTTGGCTAACCATTTTTGCTTATTGGATGCTCCAAACAAAAGCACAGCGTCCTAGGTGCTGCACATTTAACCATGCTGACTATGCCAAAATTTCTTCAAAAAAACATAGCAAAACATATCTTGCCAAAATTGGTGCGCTGACAGCTGGCTATATGTTTGAGGCATGGAGTGATGCCTCAGTAAGGACCAACCTCATTTTCTCCTCTTGCTTGGTCAAAGCCTCCATTTTTGCATGAGCTCTTTTGAGCTTGACTCCTGCAATTTTGTCTCTCATAGCATGGTGCTTCGCCATCCTTCTTTGAATATCATTGTCCTTCTTGGCCTTGTCTAGGAGGTTATCCAAATGATCATTTACCTTCTCGAGCCAATATTCTCGGTTTTCATTTACCATCTCGGAAAATTTCTCATTCAAGGTGAGATGATTGGCCAGTTCTTCCTCCCTTTTCCTTTCCTTCTCCAAGGCTCTTTTTAGGCCTCTAGTCCTTGGCCTTCTTCTTGGCACCTGTTCATCAAGTGGATCACCATACTGTCCATGTGCCTCATCAAGTAAGGCCTTTTCCTTTTCAGCCTCTCTCTTTTCCTTTCTGAGCTAAATCTCCATGAGTTCATTTTTTACCTCAAACTGCCTATTTTCCCGCTCATTGTAGGAAATGATCCATTTGGCCCTTTACAAGTTGACCTTGAGCTCTCCTATGAATGCATTCTTCTCCTTGATGACAATAGTTGTGCTTTTACCATCATCATGTTCATATGATTCAACTAACTGAAAATCATGCTCTATCTCATGGAGGTCTTCCTCCTACTGCTAAACCTTTGCCTCTACAACTTTTTCCTTACCCTTATGTACCTACTTTGTCGATGAAGAAGGAAAGACCCCTCCCACAATCAGTGGGGAAAATAATTTCCTATTCCCTCTCTGATAGGTATGTGCCAAGGTACCTAAACAAGCCCTTCTGGGCTTGCTGCTCTCACCATGCTCAATATGCTCCTGCTCAGTTCCTTTACCTCTGTCAGGTGAATGAATAGGTTGATGAAATGGTGATGATGGAGGTGATGGTATGGCTGACTCATGAGATGAAGATGAATGATGTATAGGCTGAGGTGGAGAAATGGATATGGGTGGATGAGAGCATGAAGGTGCCTCATGGCCATGCTGAACATGGGGACTTTGAAAACCTCATTGGATATGAAAGTGTCCCATGCAATGTTAAGCTGATCAAGGCGGTGTATGAATATCATTTTGATGAGAGAATGGTGAAATATTCTTTGCATTTTATGATCATGATCTTTCCTTTGGGCAATGTAATACATCTTGTCAATATCCCAGTAAAGATAGTAGGGCAGATTGAGCATTCTGACTCTTGTAAAATGCATGAGTATCCGAATATGATAGGAATAGAGCCTAGAAAACCTACCCCCACATGTGAAGTACTTCATGATGATTTTTATCATAGGAACTTATCTGTCTAGGAGGTAATAGAAAGGAAAAGTCCTCCTTCTTTCATTGTTGTGGCTGGGTTTAAGATATGGCTAATAGTAGCAATAATCCAAATCTACCTGTTTAAACCACTTTTCCCCAACATCTGGGATCTCAGTAGTAGCTGATATGATAGTAGAAGATATGGTAAAGGTGACACCAGCCAAGGTTTCTTGATTATCATGGGTTGATAATAAATTGTCTGTTCAATTCAGAATGATGTTGTTTCCTTTCCACCTTCTCACAAAACTCAAAACAACCCATATTTTTAAAGCTTGTGACAGTGATGAGAGATGCCATGAGCTCTCTAGTGTTGGTTGGTTCATATTTAATGATTTTCCCTCCTTTTTTATATTTCATCCTCTGCTGTTTTTCTCCATCACTCTGACTTGTGTGTTCTTCTTCTACCATGATCTATTGCTTTTAAAACCCTAGGGGAATAATAGAATGGAGTGTGGGTATTGCAAATGTGGAATGGTGTGAGGAGAGATGATGAGAAGGAGAAGGGGATATGTGGAATGAGGGAGATGATAGGGAATAGTTGTTAAGTGAGGGAGGAATAGTGATGAAAATTAGGAAATGTGATTTTGAGATGGTGGGAATGTATGGCTAGGGTTTTCTCTTAGGAAAAACAACAAATAATTTAAATCGTATATAGGGAAAAAAAGAAGGGAAGGAGTGAGCAATTCTTCTACCAACCTTATTTTCTGGAGTGAATGATGATTAACTTGGAAACTTAGTGGCAATGGAGGGTTTTTAGAATGTTTGGCTCCCTCCAGGTGAATGCGCAGCGACCTGATCAAACGTGCAACGACCTCTACAAGAATGTAGCGCCATTATAAATTACACTATAAACTTTGAAAAACATGCAAGGACCTCTATAGGAGCGTAGCAACTAGGTTAAACACGCATCGACCCTGATAAACGTGTACTCTTGCTTTGTTTTGCCCAATTTCACCTATAAATCGTCAATTTTCTTTTGCTAAGGAGTTGTGAGATTGGTAGAGTGAAAATGAGGCTTTCATGAGTGTGCTGAGAGGCTTTATACTTGAATTGACTTTAATTTATGAGTTTGCATACCCACTTTTTAAAGTTCTTTTTCATTTCCAAATTCTCATATTAATGCCTTTTTGACTTTCTGATCTTTTTTGCTCTTGACAGTGAATGATGCTTTGGCAATGCTGATTTTGACTTTCTGCTTGCGATGCTTTTGGCAATGGACTTGGGTATGCAGCTGAAAAGTAACTTATTACATATAATAAACATAAAATTACATAATGAAATAAGAATTTCTCTTTACAAATCATCTTCACATGGTGAAATGATGTTATTTGATCATCCTTTACTTTTCGGTCTTATGCAATGGAATGGAGTTTTATTGGAACCTTGAAAACCCTAAAAGACCTAATGAGACCTTGAAGGACTGAATTTCAAGATGACTAAACTGATGTGATGACATGATGTCATTAACTTTATGGACAATGGATACTCAGCAAGGTTGAAATGAGCCAGCAAGGGGTAAATTTCTAAAAAGAGTAAAGGAAACCCTAATTCAACCTTTAGTGACCAAATGTTTGCATGACGACCTAGTGGAATGACAAAAATTTTAGAATGGGAATCTAATATGATATGAAAAGAGGATTTTTTTATCACTGATGGCAGTATGCAAATACTAACACTAATAGGCTCTCTGAGCCATTATGGAACTTCCTCCATGGGAACAGGAGATAGATGAGAAGATGCGCTGGGGACATACTGTGAAAATTCCTGAACTTTGCAATCACACAATGGGGCACCCACATCAGGATCAGAAAAGGAGGAGGACATGGAACAAATGGGGTGTTTTTGAGGTGCCTCAAGATTCACAAGAGTTGGGGAAGCAAAAAAAATCAGGAGGTTCAGGTTCAGAGTATGAAGAGACACGAACCAAGCACTCGAACTCTTGTTTCAAGAAATCCCAATTCAAATATTCTTCCAGAATTTCATAGCAAAGGTGAAGAAATCGATTGGATAATTTCTCAACTGATTCATTAGGCTCCATTCTTAATAGGTTTATTCTTCCACAAACATCTTGGTAGTTCTACTTACCAAAGGCTTAATGGAGCTCCTTGAGGAAAGGGATAGGGGAATGGACAAAATTAGGTGTTAAGGTGTGACACCATCAATTAGCATGACCTTCAAGGGTGAGGAAGAAAATCACACAAGAAGACTCTTGATTATCGATTTCATAAGGTTGGAAAAATTGAAGAAAGTCATAAATGTGCTTGGATATGGATGTTTTGTCCTCACCGTCAAACATTAACTGGGACAAGTGATTGAGAATCTAATCAGGGAGTGAAATATGATCAAGGGAAAAATTGGATAAACCCCCCAGAAGAACGATTGGTGTATGAGCCATTTTACACAAGAGATTCAAACTAGATGCAATGGGCTTAGCTTATCATTTGCCCTCCTTCTAGTGCCATTTTGTTGATGGTACTGGACCTGTCAACAAAGGGGATCTTCTCGGTATGAAGTCCCAACTAGACCACACACCATTTGTTGTAGGAGTCCTATCCAGTACAATGCCTTGGTTTCCATTATCTTATAGATTTGCCTCAGCTCTTGTTGTTCAACACATGAGAGTGTTATGCTTGTAACTTCAAGAAAGTGAGGTGAGTATGCCTGGTGAGTGCGTAATGTAACTTTGTGTCTGGGTTATCTTACTATCAAAAGGGGGAAAGTAAAGTGAGCCTCTTAATGAGAGGGAATAGTCCCAACTCAGGAAGAAACATGAACAACAACAAGGGTCTATCCAGCATCCAGCGGAATAGTCCACAGCAGATGTTGTAGTTATGAAAACCAAAGTTCAAGGGAAAACATGTACATCGTCCAGATGGGGTAGTCCACATGGGGTGACGGTCGTTAAAACTGAGAAAACTCAAATATGGTATGTCTAATGTCTAGCGGAGTAGTCCACACGGATGGGACAACAGTGATAAACAATACAACACATCTTCAAAAGTATGAGTACTAAAATAATCGAATTAGTTCAACTATCTTAGTACAGGTTAAGCAAACATGCATTACAAATGTTTAAATAATAGCCTTACAAATGGATACAGAACATGCGTGAAAACATGTTGCCATGAGATAGGCTTTTGAATTAAGCAAAATATCCAAGACACATGTGTACACCATACATCACTAGCTCGAGTAGTGGGACGTTGGAGCCACTACTCACTCCTCAAAGAACAGACTACAAAATCTCAAGGCTATGCGGGAGGAGCCAAGGTGAAAAGTCCTTTGCTCATACAATGAGGGGGTATATATAGCCAAAGGGGTATAACTGACCCATGTGACTTTTCGACTTCCCTCATCACTGTTTGAATTCCTTTTACTTTTTGACTTTACATGACTCTTCAACTTCATATGTGGGTCTTTTGGACTTCCACTTTACATTACATTGATTACAACAAGTATGGACCATAGTAGTGATGTGGCCGAGACAACTCATGACACAACTCAACATGATACTACTGACATGTAATGGCTGACTATGATGTTTGTGTCAAGTTATTGTGCTTCTAAGTGATGATATGCTCTCAACATAACATGTCTTCACCTTCACATGGCAAAGTGCATGGGTTCTTCGATGGTCTTAGTCTTTTCTTGATGGTGCATGTATATGTATCCCTTTTTCTTGCTGCTCGATGTGCTTCATGCACTCGTTTGATTGTGAGCAAGTCTTCTAGCATGCGCTCCTTCTCCATCTCGTCCATCATCACACCATGTTTCATTGACGTATTTATTCCTGCAAGCACCCATAACGAGACGACATCAAATCGAAAAATCTCCTAGTCTAACATAATGCATTGTTTTCTGTTTCAGTGCAGGTGACCGAGAGAGGGACAAGGCACTAGATCTGTGCAGAGAACAGCTCAGGCTAGGATACGAGGCTCCAGAGCATTGTCAGTAAGAGTTGTGTAGATGTTACTGGGAGGAATATTTTTACAATCCAAGACAACAGCGACAACTACAAGGAAAAACCAGCTGGGAGATAGAATTGTGCAGTTTCTGGCAGGAAGAGCAGGCAGGGTGTCAGGGAAATGTTGGGCTAATCTACATAATTTTCAAGAGGAGCATTGGACAGGTCATCTAGTTGGGATCTTCACATTTTCTTCAAGGAAGACAGTGCGGGCAGTAGGAGGCACTGGCAGAAAAAATCTACATTGTTTTACAAAGGAGGACAAGATCAAGTTGCAAGAGATGTTGGTCAAAATTGTGCAATCCTGGGAGACAGTCTGGGCCCAGACATAACTGCATAATTTTTTGGTTGATTACAAAGTGGGACAAAAGGGAAGGTGACAGTCAGATCTTCACAGTTTTCTAAATGAGTGTAGGGCGGGCCAGCAAGGAAGCCTTCTTGTCAGATCTACGCAATTTCTGGGTTGATTGCGGAGCGGGGAAGAAGGGCAGGTGATAGACAGCTCTGTAAAATTTCCAGGCTAATTGCATAGCAGGCCAGAATGGCATGTGATAGACAACTCTTCGCAATTTCTGAGATGATTGTAGAGTAGGCCAGCAAGGAAGCCTACCTGACAGATCTCTACAATTTCTCGGGACAGTGCAATGATAGGCAGTAGAGGCATGTCCCACATATCTACGCAGTTTCTGTAGGCAGTGCAAGGCTATTAGGATGGAAAAGTTCTACACATTATTGGAGACAAGTACAGTCCTAGGTCATAGCTCAAGTCATTTTTTTTGGTTGACTAGCGAGAGGCTTGATGGGAGATCTCACGGGAAGCGCAAATTAGATTAGGTCCTGGGACAACCTTTGTGCAGTTCTGGGAGTCAGTCAGCTGGCTCATTTCTAGAATTGCACAGTGTTGGTTGCCTGGAGGACGGCCTCAAGCTCTGTGCAATTCTAGGCAATAATGCAAGGTCACTGAGATCAGGGTCTGGTTGAAGGAGGGTTGTCCAGTCGACAAATTTCCAGGAAAATGACTAATTGTGAAAGAAAGTGTACTTGTGCATACATGACAATGTGATCACACACTTAGCACAATTAACGACAAGACACCTCAAACAAACAAGATAGCATGTGCTTTGTGAGACTGACTCAAAGGTTAAGAGTGACAAGTGTGACAGTTGAGATATGTATTCGAACAGCCGTGACCATACTTGCGCGATAGTGTTACAACTTTGTGTGTGAGTTTGACTGATGTCGACAGAGTGAAAAAATCTCATACACACAAAGACAAACCTTCAAAGTTGTGAGAACTAACTCACAAGCATGACATAGTGATCAACATGCCAAAAGACGACTGCTGATCAATCAAGCAAAAGGGTGTGAAAACTCAACAAGAGCTCATGGGGTGAGCCCAAGTGTTTGCAACCATCCAGGGGAAAAACCAAGGAAGGCTCTGAAATTTGGATGCAGGCCAAAATTTTGGAGGGTGTTGTAGTTGTTACAACACCTACCAAAAAATACCTGGGAAATGATAGGGAGGCATAAGCTAACATGGTCTCAAATTCAGCTTATATTGGCTAATCAACACTAAATTTTTCCCATTTGACAATTTTTAGGGATTCCTGTGGATGTAGATTGTGTTTCCATCATGGCCAATTTCAAAGTAATCAAAATCATGGATGATACTAATCCCTATCCGACTCTTCTAGGGATCAACTTGGAATTTGATAACCAGGTAATTATCAATTTAAAGAGAAGTAAAATTATCTTTCAAATCAAAGACATCAGAGTCATTTCAATGATGGATCCATGGGAAGGGGATCGATATGTTGAGCCCGTAAAAGGTGAATTGATTTGAGATTACCTAGATAATATTTATAATGTTACAATATGAGAGCATTATGTAAACCTGACAACCAATGGAGTACTAAGTTGGCGCAGCATCAGGTTCTACACATCTGATTTGGAAGAAGCATTCATGAATTGGCTGAATCGTTTTCATGAATTTAGCACCATAAGATGCACACATGTTAAGAGAATGGTGTATTGGATAGGGACTTAGGTGCATAATCCACTTCACTTTCATGGGTTGTTGAAGGTATATATTTTTGTGTGAGTATGAAGAGCAGGTACGAGAGTGTCAAAATCTTCCTGTGTTGGATGTTGCATTGCGCACTACACCAACCATATGGTGGGTCGTGCAAAAGGAGCATGTCACGGATTGGAATCAATGCAAAGACTTATTGAAGATTAGGTTCAGGACTAGTTCTATGGTCCCTAGAGAGAAATTCTCAGTAATGGAATGCCCTAAGACTCACTTAAAGTGGTGTTCCAGCATAGACCAGAGGGTAAGTACCCGAGCAAGAGTGGGTACATTGATTTATTCACACCCTAGATGTTATCCCAGCTAATTGGTATATTGAGTTGGAGGTGCATGGAGTAACCCAAGATTGGGATGAATTGGTGCAAAATTTTAGGGAAACCTTTAGCTTCCAAGAAACAAGCTCACGCTGGAGGAGGCTCCAAAGGTGTTGCGGCAATTTTTTTTTATGGAAGATGATCAAATCATGATCAGGGATGGATCACTATGCAATGCACATCAACACTTACAATAGGTACAAGAATTCTTAGAATGTTATGACATGCCAAAAAGGGAGAATATGATGACGAGGATCCCTAGAATATCCATATTCCAAAAGTTTAATGCGAACGTGCAGTAGAGCGACCACTGTTATAATTCAAGGAGTATGCACAATCAATAAAAACAAAGAAGGTTAATATCAAGACCAAGGAATATCCTAAGATGGTTTTTATCAGAGATTATTGGGATGATGATATTTTTGAGAAGGTTGCAAACTTATTGAATGAATGTCAAGATATGTTCCCTAATATGTTCGAAGAAATGAAGGGGATTATGGGGAATTAGGAGAAATGAAGATCCTCATAAATCTTGATGCAAATCCAGAAAATAAAAGATCATATCGATTGAGTCCCATTTACAAGGAGAAGGTTAAGTGCGAATTGGAGAAGATTTTGAAGGCAGGGACCATTAAGTCGGTGAATGAATAACAGTGGGTAAGTCCAATGGTGGTTCAAAATAATAAAACAAGTGAAATCAGGATATGTGTAGATTTGCGGAAGTCAAATGATGCCTGTGCACATGATCCTTTTCCTTCCCCATTCACGAATGAGATTCTAGTAAATGTAGGGGGACAATAGGTGTACTATTTTTGGGATATCACGATTACAGATCACCAAAGAGGATCGACATAAAACCACTTTTGCAATGGACTGGGGCTATTTCCAGTACATGGTGAGGTCGTTTGGTCTGAAAAATGCGCTAACATATTCTCTAGGATAGTGGTAGCAGAATTTAAGGAATTTGTGCATAAATTTTTAGAAGTTTGTTTAGATGACTGGATGATGTTTAGTATATTGGAAAAAAAAACATATTGAGTTGTTTTGATTGGCGTTAGATAGGTGTAGGCAATTGCATATTTCCTTAAATATTAAGAAATGTATATTTTGTGCTCCTTTTGGTATCCTGTTGGGACATGTTGTATGTAAATGGGAGATACTAGTAGACCCAGTGAAAACTGTTGTTATTGTGGATTTGTCACCTCTTACTACAGTACGACAACTAAGGACCACCCTGGGCCACACAGGATACTATCGGAAATCTATACTAGGATATGCAAAGATCATAGCACTTATGCAGAGGTTATTGAAGAAGGGAGTAGATTTTCAATGGACCGAGGAGTGCCAGCAAGCCTTGGATACTTGGAAAGAAAGAATGGTTTTAATGCATATTCTAGTCTTCTTGAACTGGAGAAAAGAGTTCCACATGCACATTGATGTTTATTCAATTGCACTATGAACAATCCTGGGTGAGCTAGGGGAAGTAGAGGTCGACTACCTTATTGGCTTTGCTATTTTCATGTTGTCAACAGTCACAGAGAATCACACTATGACCGAAAGAGAAGGGATAGCAATGGTATACACCCTCCAAAAATGTTGGCATTATTTATTAGGAAACAATTTTAAGCTATACATAAACCATTCAACTTTAGAGTACATGTTTAACAAGCCTATGTTGGGGGGAGGATCTGTCGATGGTTGTTATATTTCTAGAAGTATGATTTTTGAGTAACAGTTAAACCAAAGAGACTAAATATGGGGCATGATCACCTATAATGTTTGACTTCAAGTGAAAAGGTGCGGAACGTGGAATCCAACTTGCAAGACATGCAGTTGTTCACAGTAAATATGGTAGATTATTAATTTGCAGATATTGCATAGTTTCTTAACATTGGGATGGAACTAGAAGGATATAGAGTGGCGTAGAAGAACCAAATTGTGGTCAGGTATCATACTATCAGTTGATTGCATGGGCATTGTATAAACTGGGGGCCGAAGGAATATTAAGGAGCTACATCATAGAACATGAGTGACCTATGATTTTGGTGGAAGCACATGCAAGAGGTCACTACGCAGGTCAGGCTACAATGAAAAATATTTTACAAACTATGCTATGGTGGCCCACCATACATGTTGATGCCAAGGAGTATTGTAAGACTTGTGATGTATGTCAAAGGGTAGGAAGACCATCTCAACAAGACGATGTGCCCATAAACCCCTAGCTCACTCTGCAACCATTTGATAAGCGGCCTATTGACTTTATTTGACTAATTACCCACCAACAAGGAGGACTGGTGTGCACTATATTATCACCACCACTGATTATTTAACTAGGTGTGCTGAAGTGGTGCTAGTGAAGGACTACAGTGCGAAGACCACTGCGTGGTTTCTATTTGACCAAGTAGTGAACAGAATTGGGTGTCCCAGAATATTAATGAGTGACTAGGGAACACACTTTATGAATCGTACCATAACAACATTATTGGAATACTTTGGGATCTATCATCAGAAGGGACCCCATATTATCCCCAAGCCAATGAGAGGACTGAGGCTTTCAACAAAATCTCGGAAACATTGCTCACCAAGGTATGTAACATACAGTGTGACAAATGGGACATGAGAATCCTTGCAATTTTATAGGCCTATTGCACTGTGTGCAAAAGATTAATTGGGAAAACCCCATTTCAGTTGGTGTATGGGATGGAAGTTGACATGACAATAGAGTTTCTGGTGCCTAGTCTGTGCATTTCTCTAGCCACTAAGATGACAATATCTGAAGTAGTAAAAAAGTGACTACATGATTTACTGCAGTTGGAGGAATGTTGGCTTGTTTGGGCCTGACCCAGGTTCGGAGTTAATTAGCCAAACAAATCCCTGCACTACTGGCCCTTTCGGCAACAGTGCACGAAGCAGCTAGAACCAAGTTTCCGCACCCTTGAGATGTCTGAGAGGTTCGACTAGTCCTTTATTTGTTCCTGCGTGCAGGTGGATTCGTGCACCTTTCGTTCCTTGAGGCCTTATACCCTGCCTTTGCGCAGCCCTATCCAGGGGTTGTGCCGCGCTTTGGACTATTACCTGAGATCTTATTTATCTTCTAGTACCAATTAAGCACCTTTGCATACTTAAATGTCTTAACTTATACTTAACAATATAAAACATTCATACAGGTTCGCTTAGTAAATAAACAATATACTTGTAAAGTATATTCAATCATGCAGTAAACAAGAAAAGATACACAAAATTATAGCAAAACTTCTCTTTATCGATTCTTCCAACGGTTACAGACTCGACCCACCCTGCGCACTTAGCTTCAGGGGTCCATGCACTCATTTGCAGACTACTAGGCCTCTGCGCACTCAGCTACAGAGCCTTCTCCTACTCTACGACCCACAGACACACTTTACACTTCGACTCAATCACTTAGACTTCTCATCCTTCTATTATTTTCTTGGTTACTTATTTTCTTCTACACTTAGAATCTCGCTCTATTTATACAATCCATGGTCTGTGGACCATGGGTAGGTCTATCTAGTCGATATTACATTACAAAAACTTGGGTGGACAACCCTATGACTCTATCATACTTTCACACCCCACGCCCGCAATTCGCAGAGCTTTTACAACAAGATTTGGTCAAAAATTGGGCTTTAAGCCCCAAAACATGCCTTGAGGGGATTCCATGCCCAACAAGCCCTCAACACAAACATCATGACTCACCCTCGAGTCACTTTGTCAGCGCGAAGATCTTTGTGCGAAGTCCATCCAATTGTTCTCGTGTTACGGCAAGGTTAGTAGCACATTGAGTTGTTGCTTGTTGGATCTGCTACATCCGTTGTTTCGAGACCTCTGTGTCAGAATTGCTTCTCTACATCTGTGTTGGTATCCCATACATTTTTTTATAGTCCCACACCTTTGTCTAGATCCTTGGAGTATGAAGACTATGCTTCTTCCAGTTAGTCAGATAGTCGAGCCACCTATGTAGGGCTTTAAGCAGCTGTGATTCACTTTGCCTGGGAAAGCCTCTCCATTTAGTTTGACTAGTTGTACCGTGCCTCCATCTGTGACCTCCTTACAACGTATGGTCCCAACCAATGCATTCTAAACTTTCCCAGAAATTTATCAAACTTACTGTCATATAGCAACACTAAATCATTTACCTTGAAGGTGCGCAACTTAATATGGCAATTGTCCCAAGCCTTCTCACGCTGCTTTTGCACATATTGATGAAAGACAACGAGGAACCATTCCTCCTTGAGTTCTTCCAAATGTGTGAGTCTTTCTTCCAGGGCTTCACAGTTCGTCATACCTGTGACTGTTGCTATGCGTAGACTAGGTACAATATACTCCATTGGCATGACAGCTTCCATGCCATAAACTAACCGGAAAGGTGTTTGTCCCATCAGTTTCTTGCATGTTGTCATATAAGCCCATAGTATTATAGGTACATGCAAGTCCCAATCGCTCTACTATGCATTGCATACTTTGGTTAGTGCAGTCTCCAGTATTTTATTGAATGCTTCTACTGTCCTGTTAGAACTCTTTTGTTAGCGCGTTGATGGTGACATTTAGGAAATGTCTACCGTGATCACTCAATAAGATTTTTGGACAGCCAAATTGAGTCAACACATGTTCAAACAAAAACTTCACAGTCGTGGCAGTCGTGCAGTCTTTGACCGGTTGCGCTTCCGCCCAACAAATCAGGTACTCCATCGTGGTGATGATGTATCGCGCACTCGTTTTTCCCTGAGGTTTTATAAGTCCTACAAAGTCAATTTCCCACTTTTTGAAGGGTTGTAGTGTCATTTTAAAAAGGCATCTCATTCCTCTGCGATGGTTTACCTGTCCTTTGATATATGTCACAGGCCTTGCAATGTGCTTTTGAATCCTGGTGAAGGGTTGGCCACCACAACCCTGTGCGGAGAATATTCTGCGCGATCACTCATCCTGCATTGTGTCCTCCTACAGTGCCCCCATGTGCTTTTGTGAGTTCTGACTTCGTTCAAATTCAGGTACATACCTTCGCAGTATCTCATCATTTCCCATTTTGTATAGGTGCCCCGCGATGACAGAAAAATCAGCTGCATGCACCACCAGTACCTTCTTTTGCTGGACGGAGTATTCCTTCGGCACAGTCCCAGTTGTCAGAAAGTGGATTATATCTTCAAAGTGTTCGTTTGTAACGTGCACAACAAAGAGTTGTGCATCAGGTAATCCTCCCTCCAAACTAGTAGGTTCCTTTCCCGTCTCAATACGTGACAAGTGATCCGGTCCCGCGTTCAGGCGTCCAGCCTTCACCATGACCTCAAAGTCATATTCTTGGAACAATAAGAGTCATGATCTGTATACATCTTGAAATGTCCTCCTAGCAAATAGTGCTGGTATTTTTGGAGCACATACACCATAGCCAACCCCTCACGTTTGGTTGCGGAATAGTTCTTTTCCGCTTTGGACAACCTTTTACTTGTGAATGCAATAGGGTGATCCAAGCCCTCTCCACCTTCTTGTGTTAGCACCACTCCCATTGTAATACATGACACGTCAACATGGACATGAAACTCCACATCCCATTTTGGGAAGACCATGATTAGGGCGGAGGCCAATTTCTCGTTTAGTACATCTGGGCTCTTCATGCATTCATCATTCCAAAAGAACATGACATCCTTTTTCAATTGTTTCTCCAATGGCGCAGTGATCTGGGCATAGCTTTTGGTGAACTTCCTGTAGTACCCCGTATGTCCCAAGGTAGCGCATAACTGTTTAACATTGCGCAGTGCTTCCAAATTCAGAATTACTGCAATCTTCATGGGGTCTACCATTAGTCCCTGTTTGCATACCACATGTCCCAACGGGTTCCCAAAGGGAACGAGGAACGTACACTTTTTAAGGTTCAGCACGATTTAGCGTCGTCGAAAAGTATCCATCATCAAGCTTAATCTTGCTACATGATGCTTAACCAATTCAAATATAGTCCAATCATCCAGATAGACCTCCAAGAATTTGTGGATATATTATTTGAATGCGTCCACAACTATGCGCGAAAATATGGCTGGCGCGTTCTGTAACCCAAACAGCATGATAGTGTATTGAAAGCAACCCCACTCAGTTGTGAAGGTGGCCTTGCTTCTTTCTTCCGACGCAATTTTGATCTGGTGGTACCCTGAGAACTCGTCTGTGAAAGAATATGCTTCTTGCCTGCCAACATTTTCCAATACTTCATCTATGAACGGGGTCGAGAATGGGTCATGCACACAGGCATCATTCAATTTCCTGAGGTCCATGCATATTCTTATCTCACCCTTCTTCTTTTTCTCTTGCACTACCATAGGGCTTACGCAGTCAGATTCTTCCACCAGCTCAATAATTCTAGATGCGAGCATTTTTTCTAATTCTACGTAGACCTTTTCCTTGTACTTTGGATTCAAGCGGTAAGGCCTCTTCTTAATCAGCTTCACGTTGGGTTTTAGGGTGATCTTCATCATCCCTAAATCACCAATGGTCCCCTTTAAGTTTGTGATCTTGGTCGGGAATAAGTCTTAGTATTCCCGGAGTAACTCAGCGACCTTATCCACCGTAGCATCATCCCAGTAGTCACCGAGAGTTGCATACTTCAGTTCGACCTCCATACCAATGTTCACCTACTTCGTTTTTACTGGCATGGTAATGTCAGGGTCTTCAATCAATGGTCCTTGAACCTCACAATATCCTTTAGTTTCTGGAATGTTAACTTTTCGCGGATCTTCGTCGTCGTCTTTAATGTTTACGTTGTAACACTCCAGTGCATAGCTCAGCTGGGTCGCCCATTCAGGCTGAAGCACTTCCATTGGTTCCTGGGGTATTTTAAAGATAGTTGCTTTTACTTCTTGTAGCGCATCAACAATAGTATCCCACCAACGATGCTCAAACGTGAAAGTTAACAGGAATTCTTCACACAGGATATCCCATTCCTTCGTGCCATGGCGGAGCTCCGTTTTTATATACCAATTCATGTGTATAATGTCTAGGGTATGAAAAAATAGGTGCACCCACTTGGGTTGTGGCTCTTCCCCATAGACCTTTGCCCATTTTGCAAGGTGTACACGTCGATCATCCTATCTGTCATATTTGTCTTTTAACTGCGTTTGAGGCTTCCCAAACTGCATGCACATCATCCTTCTGCATTCGTGCTAGTCTTCAAAACTTTGTTGGTGCATACTCCACCATCTTTCGGGCATAGCTCACAATACCCATTTCATAGCGTCGAAACGCTGCTATTATGGTACTTCCCTTTCAAATTTGTTCAGGAAATCATCCACCTCGCTCAACCCGTCATACGTAGGCAAATCTCTTACCTCTGTTGCTACGCAGCGTAGCGACCTTGTCATCAAGTTATAGTTGAGCGTGGTTACCTCGTGTAACCGATTTTGCCATCGCTCTATCTCCTCATCAGAATCGGATGTGTAGGAGCTTTTGCACTCCCACGAGATTCGGCCATCTGCAGTTGGATTTACCCAGTCCTACTCTCCCGCAGTTATTTTGTAGATACAGTCCAAGTCATCGTCGATGTTGTAGTCACGTATTGGCTCTGTGTAGCGTGATCCTTCTACAAGGTCTAAAGGTACCTCTATGCGTAGTGACGTTTTCTCAAAGATCATCTTGCACTTCTTTCTATTTATTACTCCATTCATGTCAGTGACCCACTCTATTCCTAATAGCGCAGGGTAGGGATTACTTTCATCGAAAATCTCTATTACCTCGAAATCTGCCAGCGCGCTTGCTCCTTCGATGTCTACTGTAATTCCCTACAATCTCCCCATAGGTAGGATCTTTCGCTTGTTCGCCATTCTCAGTTGGATAGAAGACCATTGCAGCGCAGGCCTGCCCATGCACTCCCATGTCTGGTTTGGCAAGACATTCACGTCTGATCCTAGGTCCAGAATCACTTGGTCCATCTCATATTCCCTGATCTGCGCGGTCAATCTCATCTCCCTACCTATTCACTTCATGTTCTTCTCGAGTTTCTGGACTATGCATGGTTCTCCTGGCACAGTCCCAACACATCTAGTTATGAGTTCTTAGAGCCTTGTTGTCTTGCAGCAACTTCATGCATGTCTCTAAGAACATAGTGAGCATCAATGGGTCCATTTTCGGCTCAATTTTTTCTTTAATTCCTGAAGTGGAGGCATCCACGAAGCTCCTCATAGCTTCCACGGAGGTCTCCTTAGTACACTCCAAATCAAATTCTGGTTCCTTCATTGGGGCTTTTCAAACCCAGGTACTTTCTTTAGGCTGCTTGCCTTTGTCATCCCCTGTCGTAATACCACTCCGGAGCACGATATTTACATTAGGGTCTTCCTCGCGCATCTCAGACCTTATCATTTGCAGGTTCTGAGTCGGGGGAGGTTGGATTGCTCCTTTATCGTGCAACCTCACTATCAGTGCTGGACAATCCTCTGTCTCATGATTAAACAAGGTACAATGCAAGAATTATGGCCACGTTAGATTTGTACAATCACAGGAATAATGTCCTGGCCCTCTGCAATTGTAACATATCAGTTGTCTGCGACCTCTTCCTGGTCCCCCTCCACCTCGGCCTCATCCACGCCCCTAAAATCTAGTGCGCGCCATTCCTGTGTTTTGATCAAGGGCCCATGTTTCGGCTTGAACTCTGTAGGTAGGAGTTCGATCCATCATTAGTTCATAACTTCTACAAGTGCGCTCATCATGTCCTACTAACCTGCAGAAATTACAAAACAACTGTTGGGAATTCTGCATATACTTTTGTAATAGATGGCAGTTATCTATAGCATGCTTTCCTCCTATCTAACAAATCGTGCACCATAACGCAGGTGTTGTACTTGGTCCTGCTTGTGCCTCTAGTCTTAGTGGAATTGGCCCTCCTCCCACAAGGAAATTCGCGAACACCAGACAGTGGTATTTGTCATGCCACTGGCCCTTGCATTTTACACACCATACCTCATCATGCATCTCTAGGTGGGCTGTCCTGTCTTATTTAAAACTATACATCTCCAGGCACAACTTTTTCAACTGCGGATGAATCTGCTAAACTCCCAGGTTATGATCTTGTATCTGAGTCTCATGTAATCTCATTGCAACCTCCAAAGCCTCAGCCTGAGTGATTAGTCTTTTTTGCGACAGTGCGTTCCGTAGATGTGGCATTAATGATGCTACAAACCATTCGTGGTGTTCCAATCTATTAATGTCATGTTCACTTCATGAATTGTGCACTTCAGTCTTTGATCCAACTCTCGCGGGGTTTCATCTGTTAGCATTATGATTTCCTTGAATCCAATGATTGACTGTGCCTACAATTTTGGCCTGTTGAATTCTTTGTTTAGCACAGCCTAGATATCTGCTATCCCCACATTTGGATTGTCATTGGAATGCTTAATGTACCCGGTCAACGCGCGATCCTGCAAAGTACTGACCAACATCACCATATTTATATTGTCGTCCGTGACACCCTGTGCTTCCCATACAACTTTTATCACAAACCAAAATTGGTCTAGATCTTCATTCCCTACTCCCTTGAACACTGGTAGCTTTATCACACTGGCCATACTGCTTTGCGGTGGTGGCAGAGGTGGTATGGGTGAAGTCAGTGGTGAAGATGGTGAAACTGGTGGTGGTGTGGGTGGGGGTGATATGCGCGGAATTCTCCGCCTTATCAGATTAATCGCACTTCTTGGTGAAACCTTCGGGAGCTCTTATTCGCCCCCTCACAGAGGTGAAATCAAGGGGCTAGTCTCTAGTTCTATGCTATCTTCGTTTCTGTAGATTCTCCCACTTCGGATAGCCTTAAACATCAATTTATTCGCATAACCCACTTTTCACACAGGAGCATTTTAATCCAAGTGTTCAAAGATTTAACGTGCTTACCTCGCGTACCTTGAGGAATAATTGTTCTGCCTCGCTATAGCTAACTGAAGTATCTACCGTGAATTTGGTGATTAATCCTCATATGATTTGATCGAGCCAGTGATCGATAGCGCGTGCTATCTTATCTTCCGAAGCTTCCAGTCTGCGCACCAATTCTAGAGTCCACACAATACGTTTTTTGAGTTTACACCTCCTTGGCTATCTTCCAGCTCTGTGATCCAATCGTACAACTCAATAAGGAAGGAAGCAAAGAAAATTTCCTAGATCTCCGTATACAAGTAGAAATCTAACCACTCTTCCTTTGATATTCGCGGGTTCCTGTTTTCTTGTGCTGCGAACTCGTGAATCTTTTTGTCCAACCACTCTTCAATTCCTTTCTTTGTCGAATTCCAATGATATGACATCAGACATCTCTATGCAAACCTCGGTCGCCGCAATAGAACCATTTGTTGGATTGTTAGGGCCTGACCCAGGTTTGGATTTAATTATCCAAACAAATCCCTGTACTCCTGGCAGCGCGGACTGAGGTCTCACCCGAAGTAGTACGGGAGGGTGCTAGAACTAGGTTTCCGCACCCTTGAGATGTCTGAGAAGTTTGACTGGTCCTTTGTTTGTTCCGTTCATGCACATTCCATTCCTCGTGGCCTGATACCCTACCTTCGCACAGCCCTAACCAGGGGTTTTGTCGTGCTTTGCACTATTACCTGAGATCTTATTTATCTTCCAGTACCAATTAAGCACCTTCGCCTACTTAAATGTCTTAAGTTATACTTAACCATATAAAACATTCATACAAGTTCGCATAGTAAATAAACCGTATACTTGTAAAGTATATTCAATCATGCATTAAACCAGAAAAGATACACATAATTATAGCAAAACTTCTCTTTATTGATTCTTCCAATGGTTATAGACTCGACCTGCCCTGCGCACTCAGCTGTAGGACTCTGCACACTTAGCTTCGGACTACTAAGCCTTTGTGCACTTAGCGGTAGAGCCTTCTCCTACTCTACGACCCATAGACACACTTTACACTTCAAGTCAATCACTTAGACTTCTCATCCTTCTATTAGTTTCTTGGTTACTTATTTTATTCTACACTTAGAGCTTCGCTCTATTTATACAATCCATGGTTCACGGACCATGGGTAGGTCTATCCAGCTAACATTACATTACAAAAACTAGGGTGGACAACCTTGTGACTCTATCATACTTTCGCGCCCCATGCTCGCAATTCGTGGAGCTTTTAAAACAAGATTTGGTCAAAACTTGGGCTTTAAGCCCCAAAACATGCCTCGGGGTGATTCCATGCCCAACAAGGAAGATCGAGTAGTAGCAAGTTTTCACCAAGAAGTGAAAAAGGAAAGAGATAAAGAATGGCACGACTAGATAATCAAGCATAGAACATTTCAAGAGGGAGACTTGGTGTTGCTATACAATAACAAGTTCTTGAAGCATCCAGGAAAATTTCAGATGCATTGGATGGGACTGTATGTGATTCAATATGTGACGGATGGTGGTGCGATGTAGTTGAGGAATATAGGTGGTACGTTGCGTGAAGGATTCATGAATGGGAGTAAGTTGAAACTCTACATGGATAGCCAAGCTCTCGCACATCATGGATAGAGGGTGAATGGAACTAGTCTACTAGTTGTATATAAATAAGGTAGATTGAAGTAAGGAATAGGAAATTTAGAAGAATAAATAAGTTAGGATAAAGAGATTTGGTTGTGCTCATCTTTAGAGGAACAAATTGTTGCGCATGAAGAGAGGAAAATTAGGCAATGCACAGTGTTGGGGGCACTTGTGTCTAGGATAAATCTCTAAAGGCGATGATGTGGTTAAACAAATGGCATGAGAATCATTGATAGAAGGGGTTCCAATTACAATAATTAGTTATGGTCGACACAGAATGATGGATAGAGATGTGAAATGAAAGAAGACACGATGGCTAGTTAATAAATGTACTTTAGGTAAGTGACCGATAATTATGAACCAAGTTGGAGGCATACATGGAAGTTGTTATCAAACCATCACAATTATGGTAGGGAAAGATGGTCATCCTACTCACCAATCATAAGAAAATAATTGTTATGATTATAGAACATGTGAGGTGGTGGCATCAGAGGGATGTGATGTCTTAGGGCGTGAATAAAGATGGAAAAGTGGGTGAAATGTGTGTGATTCAGCGGTACCAGTAGCCAGTGCGAGATCCATAAACCAAGAGTTGGAGAGGAAGATCCACATTGCAAAAAGATCTAAGGAGAAGTAAACAGTTGAGTGAAGAGAGGAAAAATGTGAAAATAAAGAAAGCACACCAAGATTAAAGACTCAAGCCCAACAATAGAGGAGCAGAGTATGCACACAAAACATCGTTTATCCCCACCAAAAGAGCAGAAAAAGAACGCAGTAAAAAGTAGGGAAACACCAAAGAAGAAAACCTCAAAGTCGATAATAGAAGATACAAGCTCAAAGATGAGTGTAGAAGTTGTGGATTTAATATAGTGGTGGGTTGCAAATACGAGACCAAATATATGTCACCCCTGTCACGACCTCAAGCAGAAATGGCGACTCCCAAGGAAAATAAGTACACAGTGAAAATGTCACCTCTACCACCTGGGATGATTTGTTAGGGAAAAATTATGAATATTATGCAAAGGATTAAGTATTCTAACCATGATTTGTGTGATCCTCCTAGGCACATTGATCTTTAGGAATACATGCAACTAGTGTCGAATGAGCACAATGTGCCTAAGCTAAAACCCCAAGAGTGGGTTGAGAAGCTATAAATTATAGGAGTTTTGAACTTGTTTCATATTCTGCATTTCGAACGGGGAGATGAGGTAACCTTTTTTACCAAATGACTATTGTCTTGTGTACGTGATGGATATTTATGGCTCGACCTACCCATGCATATTACCGTCAAGCTAATCCACAAGATTACTAGTCTTCCCATGGAAGGAGAGGACCCATGGTTACTGATTAATGAGAAAGCTCTTGTTGTCATTATGGCCAAGACATACATAACTATGAGAGGGAACTGAGGGTGTTTAATCTCAAAGGTACCAAACCAAGTTGTCAGGTTCGCAACACAGGCCATCGCCTGTAATCTACCATGTAATTGTCAAGTGAATGAGGTGTTGACATGAGTTATTGTTGTGGTACATTGTTGTGCCAAAGGGGAGCAGTTTGCTTGGATTCCATTCTTATTGAAGGAATTCAAGAAAGAATTCTTGGACACTTAGTAATTGAACGTAGAGTTTCATTATGCTTGGTTATTAATTTTGATAGCATTGGTTGAGCTAGAAAGACCAGAGCATTTATAGCCAATAGTGGATCCAACGAACCCCATCGCAACAATCGAGTTTCAAAATTTGTGGGCCTCCAATGAACCTAATCGTAAAAGGCTTAGTACTTTGGTGTTTAGCTTGTAGGGAGATGTGATACGACAAATCATTGAAGAAACATCATGTCTTCTTTTTGAAAGTGTGAAGAAGTACAAAGTTATAGTGAAGTTCAAGGCCAAACCCCACCACATTTGGGTTCTAGCGTGATATGACCTAGCTAAGTGTTGGCAGAAGAAACCTTATAGATTAACCACGAACGAGATCCAGGGTATGGTGGATGCATGACACCCTACATGGAATATCTCAAAGGAATGCTCTTAATATGTGGATATGATCTCGAGTGGAGAAGAAATGAATGGCACCCCATCAAGTTAAGAACAGCAAGAACCTCAGTCACCAGTTGTTCCAAAGCCAAAATGCAAGAAGAACTTGTCACTCTAGAAGGAGACTGCAGTTAGGAAAGAAAAGATTGTTGAGAAGCAATGTGGAGAGCGCATCTACAACAAAGGACAAAAAAAAAGGAGAAAGCAACCCGCATGTCCCCAGTATAGACTGTATTAATGCAAGATGATTTTGAATGCATTGGGGATCAAGTGGAAGACATCATTGTGGCTAGGTATTACCACTTACAACAACTTATAAAAGAGATCGATGTTAAACTAATTTTTTCTTCAGAGGTAGGAGGGAGGTCCTTGGTGGCACTTGGGTCGTAGACCCAAGCTCAATCACAAAACCATGTGGCCTCATTGTCCCATAGTTGAGAAGGGTGTACAAATTTTGAGCACTGTGATAGAAATTTGGGAAGGGTTTGCAAAAAAACCTTTGGTTTCCTGTGTAGAGATTAAGGTTGCTCTATCATAGTTGATTTCAAAGGATTTGGTGTAGTTGCAGCACAATGTAGCTCAAATATTACAAGACAGACTCATGGCCAAAAATATAGACTTGAAACTAAGTTAGGATATGGGGCAACAACTACGTTGAAAGACGATAACCTGGAATGGTGCAGTGCCTTTACCCAGGTTTATGAGGAATGTATTGAAGAGTTAGTATATGAGACAACTCCTGCCTAGGAAATGGCAATCAAAATTAAGGAAGTCATCCAAGGATTGAAGGAACTAGTCATGAAGGTTGAAGCTAGACAGTTGTCGGAGGATCAACAACACAAGGAAATGGCTCAACATAGGAGAGAACAATTGGTTGTATATGAGAGGAAATTCTAGGAGGTGGCAAAGCAAAGTGATTACTTGTGGAATATGTTGTCCAAGGTTCCAATAATAAAAAGAGGCACTGAGTAGATATAGGCAATGGACAATCAAATCCATCAGGTTGATCAAACTATGGGGAAGATGAACCCAACTAACAAAAGGAAAGTAATGCATGATAAAAATGACTCAAGGAATCTATGAGAAAGCTCTGCGAAGAACAACATCCAGAGAAAAGTCTCCAGGACCAAGTTATGGTGATTATGGATGAGTTCAATGAACCTTTGAAGAACATGTAGACTTTAAACAATGAGAATGTCAATGATGTCATTGGGGAACTAGCTATCAAAATGAAGCACCTAATAGCCAAGATCAAAGCATAGGAAGAAACATGGAAAACCTTGAAAAACTATGTTAAAGAAAATATTGCTTCAAAGAAGGACTATGTGGCTCAAGTACAAGCCACATTTTTGTGTTGGGGGCCTGTTGGAGCAAAAAAAGATAAAAAGTTTTTGGCATAGAGGGACAACATAGTAGGAATGGGGAGCACATAAAGTACAAGGTGAAGTGCAACATAGGGATAATACAGGAAGGGAAGTGCAGCATAGGGTTGGTGTAGGAGATGGGGCATGACAAAGAGAGACGCCATGTAGTAGACTAACCATAATATTCAGGGGAGAAGGACACATGTAGGGAATACCGACAGTTATGTTCTTACAAGAAATGGATTTGACTAGGGAGATCGTGGTTATAATACAGGTGGAGATAATTTGGAGGATAAAAAGATGAGGCGGAGTGGAGCCGAATAAGGCATGGGATATTTTGGATAGTTTTTTCCATACATGGGACAACTTAGGAGGAATCAAGGGAACTATCTCAACAAATTTTAAGACAACTAGATTGAGTGGAAGGGAAGGAAAGACGATTCGAGGCTTCAAAACAACTATACAATGGTCTTGCGAGGTCAAAGCAGGGGTTGATCAGAAGCCTTAACAGGTTGAGTTTTGAGCCGCTTTTTGTGCTAACGTATTTTTGATGTAATCTGTGAGCTATAGTCAATTTTTTTGTTGTTTCACAGCCTTATCATTATGGGATTAGCCTTTGATTATATTAGTTTTTTATGGATTGGTTATGGTCTAGTTTTGATGTTGTTTGATATTATCCTGAATGTTCTTTGGGCATGTTACTTTAACTTATGTAACTCTGGATGTTTTGTCTTTTCCACAAATATAAATATGAACTGTCATTGGGGAATTGATATAGCTTTTTGTGAATATAAATTGTTTTTTGGAGAAGTTATTGCAGTCTTTCTGAAGCATATTTGTGTGAATGCATTGTATGAATCTCACGTATATGTGAATGTTTCATATTACACCATGGTTTTATTCATCTTTTTTTTTATGATTTACGACATTGTAATGTGTTAGAGACCTGGTTCTGAAATTCAGCCATTAGCGTCTTGGGTGAGACTTCACTCAATTCGTGGGTGTTGTCAAAAGGGTTGATGTTAAGTATGTATTTTTTATCCACTGTGTCACAAATCTCGGATCTGTTAGTATCTCGTGCACCAATAGCTACATTCTCCCATATTTGAGTTTTTGTAACCTACCTCACAAGGCTTTATCATTGTCCAAATATATCTACTAGGTTTTTGCTCCAAGGGAAAAACTTAGATGTTTAGATCTCTGAGGCCCAACCCTTAAGTGAGTTTTGAAAGGCACAATTTCTTTCAAGGAACTAAGGCCCACTTCTTGCACTAGTTAGATTTGACCCAAAGGAAATAATGTTTTCATTTCCTGATCTCTTTTAAAATATTTTTTGGAGTGGCCAGGGTCAATAATAAGTATAAGGGAATCAGTTGAAAGATGGGTTTTATCAACACCAAATGTCCAACCATGTTAACATAATGAAAATACCAACTAGCAAGCTTCCTTTCCATTTGAGATAAAAGATATTCCCTTGAAGCATTGCTCAACACATTGTCAATTAAAGGGGCTCTAAAGTAGCTGAATGGAAGATAGTTGTAGAAATTCCTTGTAGATTCAAACTACTAATTGCACTGAGATGCACATTCTACAGCCCAGTATGACCCCGATGTGTAAGTATGTCATGTCCTCAAAAAGTAATAAAAATATTTTTTACTAATGTCAGCCAAAACATTAGCTTAAACCTTAAATTATATATATATATATATATATATAAAATCTTATTAATATATATATATATATATATATTATATATATATATATATATATATATATATATATATATATATATATATATAAAATCTTTATTAATGGACTTAGATTAATTATTAAAATAAATATGTATTATTATATATAATTTGAATGGATAATAAATTATCTCATGCATTTAATATTTTTTTTTATCTTATACCTGAATTTGAACAGATCATAAATTTGCCTTTAAAAAAAAAAAATACCACATGACAATTCCAGATTAGGTAAAATATTAAATATCTTTACTCATATTTACTAAAGCTAATAAGATCTCTTAAATCAAAAGAAAAAGGTTAATTCGACACAAAGAATCGAAAATCCTGCTCCAAAATCTTTTAATATTTATTTTGATTAAATATTTGTAAAATGAATCTTTAAAGGGAAAAACCATATCCTATGGATATATTAAAGTATTTAAAGGCATAAACATTTCCACACCAAGGTTATAATATTTGAAAATATTTTTTTGATTTAGTTTTATTATAATTTTTTTATCATGCCATAAAAAAATTATTAAATAAATATTAATATTATTAAATTTAATAACTTTGGATTAATACAATATTTAGCTAGTATGATATTAGTTTGTTATATTGTAATATATATGAATATATCATGATATATATCAACTCTATATATATATATATATATATATATATAATATATATTATTATATATATATATATGGAGGGAAGAATAAAGACATAAAGTGAATGAGGTGGAGAGATGGAGGGAGTAACAAGGGATATATGGAGATAAAATGAAGAATAAATACATAGAGAGATGATCTATAAATGAGATCTTAGATTAGTTTTAAGGTATTACAGACTCATGTGCATGGATATGCCTATATCACTTAGTGCAACGAATCGATAAGATTGTGAATAATATAGACAATGAGTAGTTAGGGAAACATAATAGACATACACAAATAACACAGCAAAATAATCAAGAAGTTCACCCAAAACTCCTGGGCTACATCTCCTGGTCCAGCCTTCAATGTGACCTCTCTATTATGTCTTCAAGAGCAGATTTTTACAAAAGTGAGCTCAATTTGGGTCTCAACACAATAGATACAAAACAACAGGAGTTCACTTGAATCCCTCAAGTCTCTCTGAGTACACAAACTCTCCCTCTCGCTTTCTATCTCTATCTTCTCTCTATCTCATCACTGATTCCCTCTTTCTTTGTCATTCAGTGGCTTTTAAGCCAATCAGCGTTTGTCTGTTCGTTTTCCCCTTTGGGCTTTCTGGCTCCGAGCCTTTGTTCGCTCAAATCCCTCTGAGCATTAAACAATCATTGTTGAACATTTTCAGGGGTGGTGGCCCCCTGTTTTGTAATGGAAGGGAATATTGGCGCATTAGAATTCCCAAAACAGTCATTCTTTGTTTACACAGAGAAAGACACAGCAACACTGTAAAAATCCGCAAAAACTCTATCTGTGAGACTTCAAAATTCATCAACTCCACATTAAATTCCATTGGGTCCGCCTTTGTATTGCTATCGCAAGTCACTTAGTCGTGGTTTCTTTGTATTTGGGGTTTTAACGAAAAACCCCAAATACAAAGGAAAACTCGTCATATCTGACTTCAAATATTATGTATTTGCATATATAAATCTTATCGGGTCCAGCCATATCGCATCGAGCGCATTTCCGTTGTATTTCCTTTATTTAACGAAAACGTGAAATAAATAGAAAACCACTGTTTTCGGAACTCAAAACATATTAAATTCCATTTATAAGCCCATCGAGTCCAGTTATCACAAGTCACAAGTGTATTGGCCCCGCTCCACTGTATAGCTCTGATGCGATATTGTGATGTGACATTTCGTAATCGCATATCGCATAATCCCCGGGCCTTTGGTAAGTGTTCCTTTGTATTTTACCGATGCGACATCGTGAGTTAACCTGAGTCATCGATCTGCGTGCTTGATTAATAGTCCTTGTTGAATTGCGCTAATCTCTGTTGCAGTTATCATATTTTCGCCACCGATAGACTCTGCTCACCACTGACGATTGCGATATTCCAATCGGATCTAGATCATTGATCGGCCAGATCTGACGGCTCCTGTGAAAAGTTGTTCAAGCCTCCAATAGACCCTGTTTTTGGCCATTTTCATGTTTTTTCTCTCCTGATAGTGTAATCCGCCTTTTGTGAAGGTTTTCTCCTTGCGATTTTTTTTGAGTATATGAAGACTTAGAGGGTTTTAGGATCCATTTTAGAGAGAGAAGAGTGGAGAGAGATAGAGGCAGTGATAAGGGAGAGATGGAGAGAGAGTGTGTATGTTTTGGGGTGAGATAGAGAGACAATGAAGGAGAGAAGGATGTAATGGGAAAGAGATGGAGAGAGGGAGGGAGATAGTGATAGGGTTGGAGGGTGAAAAGAGAGAAAGAGGAGGGAGAGAGACAGAGGGAGGTGAGAGAGAAATGGATAGAGAGGAAGGAAGAGAGAGAGAACATGAGATATGGAGGGAGAGGGAGATGGGGTTGGAGGGAAAGAGAGAGGGAGGTAAGAAGAAATACGTAGAGAGAGAAAGGTGGAGAGAGAGATAGGGAGTGATAAGGGAGATAGAGAGAGAGGGAGAGAGGGGAGTAGAAGGGAAGAGAGGTAGATAGGGGAGATAGAGAGTGAAGGGGAAGAGAGGGGGAGAGGAAGAGGGAGGGAGAGATATATATAGATATGGAGAAAGAGTGTGTATGTTTTGTAGGTGACATAAAGATACAAAGGAGAGGTGGAGGGAGATACATATATAGATGGGAGGTGAAGAGAGGGAAGAAGAGATAGATAGAGAGAGGGAGGGATAGATAGATAGATATGAAGAGTGTTAGCAATCCATAAATTTCTCTAGGCTGAAGAGAAAAATCTCGAAGGTAACCACAAACATATTTGGGTTAGAAATGGATCCTTTCTAACTAGAGGGGGATCCCTCACTAGAAAAGTTTGAAGGTAAATAACGTTTAAGCTAGAGGACTGTAGAGACCAAGTCTATAGAGGTAACTTGGTTGAAAAAGGTGGTTGGAAAACTTGAGAGGGAGGACCACTATATGGGGCAATACTTAACACAAAGTATCATTGCATACATGAAAACCTATTATAACAGAGGAAAGGTAGGTAAGATTTCAAGCTATAACATCTGAAGTAGTATGGTGAGTGAGTTTGAAGAAAGAAAAGGATACATGGAGATATTTAATCACATGCATAGAGCATTAAACAAATTTTGAATTCTATGAGATAAATCTTGATCAAATATCGTGAAGAAAGTGAGAATGGAGTACTTAACTAAGAGTGTATTCCATTATAATTTCAAAAGATAACAATCCTTTAGGACATAAAAGAAGATGGATTCTAAAAAAGTCTTTTAGTAGTAGCATAAGAATGAAAAAGAAACAGATATGTATTGCATAACACATGGAAAACTAAGTAAAAACTCAAAATGCATACCACATGAATCTCTGGCTAATATAAAAACACAACATAATAACTTTATTGAACAAAACAAACACACATACACTAGTCTTCTCCCAAAATTGAACCCCTTCTTCTTATTTTCTTTAAGATTAAATACAAATTTTCAAAAGAAATCCATCTGACTAGATACATTGGATCTTTATTCAACAAGTGGATCGAATCCACCTAGTTTAGAAACATCATGTTTTTGGGATAAATACTTAAAAGAAAAATCTATATAAAGATGACAAACTAATCCTAAAGAAAAACTCTATCTTTATCTCCAAATTGTCTATCCATCTATTCCTATCTTATCTATCCACAATTATCAACACATATATGCATGATAACAACTAAAATGATGGTGTAGCCAATCTAGCTCGGCATTCTCACGTGTACTCCATATAGAAGTAGCCTGATGAGGATGTTGAATCTATGTCTGAGGTGGAGTAGGATGCAAATAATTCCTCAAACCTTCCACAAATTAGAACTCAAAAATCGAATTTAAAAAAAATTCATAATTATGTCAAAAAAATATTGTGAAAATGGGCCTCAAAGAAACACTTGTAGCTCTAAAATGGTAAAACTTGTGTAAAACCTGAAGGAAATTATTGTATATGAACTTGTCCTCGAGATAAACCTCTCTCTTTTTCTTCAAATTCTTCCCTAGCTCCTCTAAAAATACTTTGAAAAACAACGGCTAAAACATGTAATTTGGACAGTTCGAAAAATATGCTTTGAATAGGCATTTCAATATCCTGATCCATGACACCTATGCAAAAAATCGAAGAGGTTATTGTTATATGGCCCATCCTTAATAAAACCCTCTTTCAATTTCCAAAATTTTTCCTCCATGTGATCAGAAACTATTCTGCAAAAGGATGGCTAAAACAAAGTATTTGTGAAGCACTAGGTAGTGAAAAGTCTGAGTAGCACTCCATGCTCTGTATGGTTGCGCACCTCCTATGACAAAATGGATCAAATGGGTAGGCTTGAAATGGATGTGTGATTGTGTATAACTCCTTAAGTATGCTATCAAACTCTTGTAAACCTCCTAAATGGTTGATATCCGCCTGTGCAGCAACCTTGACTCCCATTAACTTGACACTCCTTCATGCTTTGACTGGACCACTTGATGACTAAACACATGGTGATGTCGGACTGTGACTTTTGAATTTATGGTAGTGACAGTGAATATAAGTTAGACTTATTGAAAAAATTAAAATGAATGAATAAGGAAAATATATTTGATGATGAAAATTACTGACCTAAACATTCGCTCCAATGGGGATGACAGCCTCCCAACGATGTGCCAAGAACAAAATCGCAGACTAGTTGCCTAAACCATTGGATTATGGAGTCAAACATTAAAAACAAAACTTAACTGACAGACTACAAATTTTGACTACTAACTAACTATACTTATGGAAGCAGGCCATTAGAATCTTAGGGCCTCCTCCTTGAGCTTAAAATTTTGATGATAGTTTCCCACGCCTGCTAAAGATATATATACAATCATGCGAAATTATCCCTCCAGTGTATCTAATCAAGCAAATGACTACTTGACTAAATGTTTCTCACAGTTCCCTTGAGCGGGCAAAAAAAATAAGAGAATGACAACTTAAACTCTAACTAAGACTGATATCTTTGGTGTAGGAATGTTGCAAATTCTGACTTCATTGATGAATGTGACAAATTGGCAAGAAGATCTTAAAAATCATAAAATCTTACATGTTCTTGATGACCAACAAAAGACATGAGTTGTCTTCAAAAATAATGACTAATTGTTCTTCTTCATTAGACTCCTCATTTTCTGAACCTTGAGTGACTTTTACTATGTTTTCACTCTTCTCATCTACAAGAAAAAACTCTAAATTTTCTTGAGGGGGTGCAAATGGAACAACTACATCATTGTATAATGGCAATGTCAAGAGTTAAGCCTTCATGTATATCAACAAGAGTGTCATCTTAGCTTTTAAAAAAAAATCTGAAAATTTCAATTCAAGAGATGTATAATCATGAATAGATTCTGCACTACAAGGAATCTAGAACAATCTTCTCTTCATTACTCTCTTGTAAATCTAGAATCCTACTAACATGAACTAGTTCACTACTTGCGTCTTGATCACAAAAAAACTGACAAACTGGTTGCAAATCTTCACATATCTTAGGAGAAATGACATAAACATCTACATCAAGTTCTTGATTGAGTTCATCTCCAACTAAGGAAAAAATGATTGGTCGTTGGGAATCCACTTGAATCACATGGAAATTGTCCTCATCATTTACCATTTCTTGCTACTATTTAAAAGAATACTAAGAAGATTGTTGCAAATTTTCATCAACTTCAGAAGATGGAACATGCCTATCATCATTAACATCCTACTTGGTTTCATTTTCATCCAAGAGAGAGGTTACCCGTTCTTCTTGTTGACGAAAAGGATTGACATTAAGGGCCTCTAAAATATCCTCATCCATGAACTCATTACCCTCATACAAGGTTTCCAAATTTTCGATGAAACTCTCAAAATGTCCACAACAATTTTGAACCAACAATAAGGATGGATAAGAATCTTTAAAATTTTCAAATAATATTGTATGAAAATTCTTTAAAGAACATAAACTAGCAGTTGGCAATAGCTCATATCATGACCTTTCCTTTCCTTCTAGAGTAGCCATGAACATCTTCATGAGACAATCTTCATGATTCAATTTTAAGCCTTTGTGAATGCATATGAAATCTGATAAGATGTAAAGAAACTTCATCACCCTTCTTATCTTTAAACTTTAGAAAATATAATTGCAATCTATATGTGGCATTTGATTTGGAAAACCAGGTATATGAGCATGATTCATAGGTGCATACCTCGCAGCTAAATTCATCTTGAAAACGTGAAAACACCAGGGAAACTCGAAAATCTGGGTTTTGATTGATTAGAGTTGCCAAGTGAAAGGTTCAGCCTTCTGATATCTAACTGTTGTTCACCATTATCAATTAGACTTGATCCTTGTCGTTCATACCCAAGGGAAAATGTGACTTTTCGCTCCCTGGCAATGGCACCACTATGTTAGCACTCTGTAAATCCCTTAACATTGAGGGAATGGATCCCAGAGGTAACCACTAACCACCCTAGGCTGGAAACTAGTCCTTTCCAACGAGATGGGGCTCCCTCACTCAAGAAAACCAAATATTTTTAGGCTATGAAGCAGACAAAGACCAGATATGTAGTGGTTTATAATATCGTATTGAAATTGATGAAGGTTTCTAGGATATGGGTACTTGTGATTAGAAAATTACTAGCTTGTGATGCCTATGCATATATCAACCAATCTCATGCACAAAGCCATGTTTCGGCACATACTTCGAAATAGATAATAAATTGTAGTATAGTGGGAGATAAACAAATAGATACTCATTCACTTGTGACATAAACAAGTAAAGATTTGTTATTGTATATTCATGATCAAGTATTAAGAGGAACACACAAAGAATAAAGGTGTAACATATTTCATTTGCAACTGAAAAATTTAAACACAACCAAATTAGAGCAATGTAAGTGAATTTTAATACGGTTGATTTATTACACCCATAAAAAGACTGCATAAGATAATGAAAAGGATGACAAATACACTAGAGAAGAAAAAATTTGAAGCATCATACTGCAGTATCTCTGCAATGATAACTGGAATAACTTAAGCATTATCATTAATAAAAGATCACAGCGCAAATATGTCTGAAACAATTTACAATAATATCCAACCCTTCTAACTTCCAAACTTTGGCATTAAAGATCCATACAATATTTTAACATTATGTCCCGAGGCAAAGCATTTCTTATCCATGAAGTGGATCGAATTGAAAAAAAAAAAAAAACACCCGGAAATTTAACATACTTATCAGTGTTTTCTTTAATAGAAAAAACAATAAATAAGAAAATCCTGACAATTTTTTATCATATTATCTTTTCATGATAGCTATCCAAATTCTAGTCTTCAGAAACGTCAACCATACTTTCTGCATAAAATAAAAGAGGAAACAACAATAAAGCCCTGCACTCTGTAGCAACTAGGTATGATGCCCTGTTGGTATAAGTCTCCACAAAATCGAACACCCAGTTGATGAATGGTTGTATGATTTGGATCCCAACTTAGCAACACCTCATTCCATTCAGTCTCTGACAGCTGGCAACTTTCAAAAGCTCATGAAGACTTGTGTGTAGTAGTTGTGCAACAACTGCATAACACTTGTACAACAAGCCAATGTTTTGGGTATATCTCCCAAATAATAATACCAATGTAAACACCGAATGAGGTTATGGTAGATGATATTTTTTGAAGATAAACCTCTCTCAGTCTCTCCAAACTCTTCCCCATATTCCCATAAAATGCTTTGTAAAACAATCACTTAAATCAAGAAATTTACGAATTGCGAAAAATGAGATTTGAAGATGCATTTGAAACTCTTGATCTATTACACCTGTGCAAAAATTGGAAGAGGTTATTTTTATCTGGCATGTCCTTGAGAATATTTTCCTTCAGTTTCCCAAAATTCTCCTCCATGTGGTCGGAAACCGTTATGCAAAATGGTGACAAAAACAGTCTTTGTGCAACACTTGGGAAGAGAAAATAAAGCTTGCGCAGCAAATTCCCATAGCGAGTGTGACCTGGTTTCTTTCCAACTGCTAACTATAGATCGACCTGTGGTTTCCTGTGTGGATGATATGTCTGGTTATTAACATAGTGAATGTACATTGCATAAGATTAAGTCAGCATAATTCTCCACGTGTCTTGTAGTGCAGTAATTTGTATTGAGGACTTGGAGCACTCCACTTGATTTGGCATGACCATAGGAGTATGGGGAGACATTGAAGTATTATGGGTATGGTGTCTCATAGGTATAGGGGGTTGTGTATTATGCATAAGGGTAATACATGGTGTGAGTATGGGAAAGTAGTGTTGTTATGGGGGGATCAGTAAATGAGGAAAAGAAGTGTAGTATCCCAAAAACAATGTTGCTTTGAACAACAAACCCTTGAATTTAGTTGATTTTCAAATGAAACCTTTAACATACCTTCACTTTGACAATATTCCCCATGACCCAAAAATCTATGATGACGCCTCCCAAAGACTCAACACCACTTTACGTTATCAACCAAAAACTTTGATGACTAGATTCATCACGACTTCCCAGGCAGTGATCGATCAAACTCATGACAATAAAAGGTTTATGAGTTTCGACTTATTTAATAATATCAAATTTACAGACTAGGAGACATCCAACGACTAAAAACTAATTAACTCTAACATCAGCTCCATTGGGGTTGGCAGCATCCTAGTGAGGTGCCAAGAACAACACTACAGACTAGTGGCCTAAGCCATTGGGTGATGGAGTCAAACATCCAAAACTAAACTTAAATGAAAAACTACAAATTTTGACTACTGACTGACTATACTTATGGAAGCTGACCATTGGGATCCTATGGCCTCCACCTTGAGCTTCAAATTCCAATGATAACTTCCCACACCTATTAAATATATATATACAATCATGCGAAATGATCCATCTAGTGTAGCCAATCAAGCAAATGACTACTTTACTAAATGTTGCTCACATCTCCTTGAGCAGGCAAAAAAAAAAAGATAATGGAAACTTAAATTGTGACTCAGACTGATATCTTTGGTGTAGGAATGCTGCAAAATCCAACTTCACTGATGATTGTGACAAATTGGCAAGAGGATCTTGAAAATCATAAAATATTACCTGTTCTTGATGATAAACAAAAAGATAGGAGTTGTCTTCAAAAATAATGACTAATTGTTCTTCTTCATTAGATTCCTCATTTTCTGAACCTTGAGTGAGTTTTCCTATGTTTTCCTCTTCTCATCTACAAGAAAAAACTCTAAATTTTCTTGAGGAAGTCCAAATGGAACAACTGCGTCATGTATAACGGCAGTGGAAAGAGTTAAGCCTTCATGTATATCAACAAGAGTGTCATCTTGGCTTTTAAAAAATTCTGAAAATGTCAATTCAAGAGATGTATAAATGAATATATTCTACATTGTCCAAGGAATCTAAAACAATCTGCTCTTCATTATCCTCTTGGAAATGTGGAATGCTACCAACATGAACTAGTTCACTACTTGCATCTTGATCACACAACAATTGACAAAGTAGATGCAAATCTTCACCTATCTCAGGAGAAAGGACATAAATATCTACATCAATTTCCTAATTTATTTCATCTCCAGCTAAGGAAAAAAAATATTGGCTGCTAAGAATCCACCTTAATCTCATGGCAACTATCCTCATCATTTACCATTTCCTTCTTTTGTTTAAAATAATACTGACAAGAGTTGCAAATTTTTGTCAACTTCAGAAGATGGAACATACCTGTCATCATTAACATCCTACTCGATTTGATTTTCATCCAAAAGAGAGGCTACCCTTTCTTAACAATGTAAACTTTGAAATGAGAACTATAAACTCAAAACGGGAACTCTAGCCAAAAAAAACCCCAAAAAAACATGAAAAACAGTGCTAAAAAAGAAAAATGTGTATACTGAAAGGATGGTTTTTTTTTAGGGTCAATTTTGAACATTTTAAAAATGGCAGTGAAAACGAATTTTTTTCTGCAAAAATTGTGCAAAAAACACCCTAAAAATGAAAAGTGTTGATATTGGAATGATGACTTTTTTTTAAGGTCAATTTTCAACATTTTTAAAAAATGCCAGTGAAACCGAATTTTTATGTGCAAAAAACAACCTCAAAATGAAAAGTGTTGATGCTGGAATAAAAAAA
>APFE030597234.1:80010-99739 GCA_000404065.3 Pinus taeda
TAAAGTGAAAGAATGTAACATTTAAAAAAAATATTCACACTTAATACATTAAAAAATTTAAAGTGTCAAAAATCGTTAAATTTAGAAAATAATTATTTACATTTCATACATTAGAAAAGCTAATGTAAAAAAATAGGTTTTTTAAAAAACGGCATGATGCAAAATCACCACTTTTTTAAATTAGCATGCAAATCACTAACATTCTAAAACATAATGTACATAAAAAAATTTAAGTGCCAAAAACTATGCTCTAAAAAAAATATGTTTGTTTTGGATCGCCCCTTTTCAAAATCGGGTCACTTTTTTGCTATCTCTACGAAACGGGTAACAGTGTCAGTTCCCGTTTCAAAGTTTACATTGTTTCTTCTTGGTTATGAAAAGGATTTTCACGAAGAGCCTCTAAAACTTCCTCATCCATGAACTCATTATCCTCATACAAGCTTTCCAAATTTTCGATGAAACTCTCAAAATGTCCACGACAATTTTGAACCAGCAATAAGGATGGATAAGAATATTTAAAATTTTCAAAGAATATTGTACAAGAATGCTTTAAAGAACATAAACTAGCAGCTGATAATTGTTCATACCATGACGTTGTCTTTCCTTCCTGAGTATCCATGAACATCTTCATGAGAAAATCTTCATGCCATTCAAATTTAAGCCTTCATGAATGCATATGAAATTTAATAAGATGTAAAGTAGCATCATCACGCTTTTCATCTTTGAACTTTGGCAAATATTATTTCCAATTTATACGAGGCATACGATTTGGAAAACCAAGTCTATGAGCATGATTCATAGGCGCATACCTTGGAGCTGAATTCACCTTAAAAACGTGGAGACACTAGTGAAACTCGAAAATATGGGTTTTTCTTTATTATATTCGCCAAGTGAAAGGTTTAGCCTTATGATATCCAACTTTTGTTCACCATCAGCAATTAGACTTGATCCTTGTCATTCACACCCGGGGAAAAATGTGACCTTTCGCTGCCCGGCAAAGGCGCCACTATGTTAGCACTCTGTAAATTTCTTTAGGTTGAAGAGAGAAATCTTAGAGGTAACCTCAAACCTCTTTGGGTTAGAAAAGTTTGAAGGTAAATAACATTTAATCTCAAGGACTGCAGAGACTAGGTCTGTAGAGTTAACTTGGTTGAAAATGGTTGTTGGAAAACTTGAAAGGGAGGACCACTGTATGGGATAATATTTCAGATCCTAACACAAAGTATTAGTGCATACATGAAAAGCTACTATAGCATAGGCAAGGTAGGTAATATTTCAAGCTATAACATATGAAGTAGTATGGTGAGCGAGTTTGAAGAAACAAAAGGATACATGGTGATATTTAATCACATGCAGAGAGCATTAAACACATCTGAATTTTTTGACATAAATCTTAATCAAATTTCGGGAAGAAAGTGGGAATGGAGCACTTAACTTAGAGTGTATTCCATTATAATCTCAAAAGATAAAAATCCTTCAGGACATCAAATAAGATGGATTCTAAAAAATTGTTTTTGTAGTAGCATAAGAATGAAAAAGAAACAGATATATGTATTGCATAACACATGGAAAAATAGCACAGAACTCAAAATGCATTAGAGATGAATCTTTGGATAATATGGCAAACACATCACTGATAACTTTATTGAACAAAACAAACACACATACACTAGTCTTCTCCCAAAACCAAACCCCTTTCTATTTTCTTTAAGATTAAATAAAAAATTCGAAAGAAATCCATCTAACTAGATATGGTGGATCTTTATCCAACAAGTGGATCAAATCCATCTAGTTTAGAAACATCATGTTTTTGGGATAAATACTTAAAAGCAAATTCTATATAAAGATGACAAACTGATCCTAAACGAATACTCTATCATTATATCTGAATTATCTATTCATCTATTCCTATTTTATCTATCAACAATTATCAACATAGATATGTCTGACAACAACTAAAATGATGGTGTAACCAATCTATCTAGGCATGCTCACGTGTACTCCATCTGGCATTAGGCTTATGAGGATGTTGACTCTATGTCTGAGGTGGAGTATGACCATATAATGCCTCAAACCTTCCACAAATTCGAATTCACAAATCGAATTTCAAAAACAAATCGTAATTATGTCACCAAAATACTACAAAAATGGGCCTCGAAGAAACACCTGTCGCTCCCAAATGGTAGAACTTGTGTAAACATTGAAGGATCATATTGTAGATTAACTTGTCCTGTAGATAAATCTTTTTCATTTTCTTCAAATTTTGTCCCCACTCCTCAGAAAATACTCTACAAAAAAATGACTAAAACAGGTAATTTTCACAGTCTGGAATATGCTTTGAATATGCATTTGAATCTCTCAATCCATGACAACTGTGAAAAAGCTGGAAGAGATTATTTTTACTTGGCCCTTCTTTGAGAAAAACCTCTTTTAGTTTCCCAAAATTCTCTTCCATGTGATCGAAAATTGTTCTACAAAAGGATGACTAAAACAGAGAATTTGTGCAACCCAAGGTATCGAAAAGTCTGAGTAGCACTCCATGCTCTGTATGGTTTCACACCTCCTCTGAAAAATGGATCAAATGGGTAGTCTTTAAATGGATGTGTGATTTTGTATAATTCTTTAAGTATGCTCTCCAAATCTTGCAAACCTCCTAAATGGTTGATACCTGCCTGTGCAGTGACCATGAATCCCATTAATTTAACACTCCTTCATGATTTGACTCAACCACTTGATGACTAAGCTCATGGCGATGTCGGATGGTGACTTTTGAACTTATGACACCGACAATGGCTATAAGTTCAACTTATCCAAAAACCAAAAATGAATGAATAAGGAAAATATATTTGACGATAAAAACTATTAGCCCTAACATTGGCTCCAATGGGGATGACAGCCTCCCAATGATGTGCCAAGAACAAAATCACATACTAGTGGCCTAAACCATTAGGCGATGGAATCAAACATTCAAAACTAAACTTAACTGACAAACTATAAATTTAGACTACTGACTGACTATACTTATGGAAGCAGACCATTGGGATCCTAGGGCCTTCTCCTTGGGCTTCAAATTCCAATGATAACTGCCCACACCTGCTGAAGATATATATACAATCATGCGAAATGATCCCTCCATTGTAACCAATCAAGCAAATGACTACTTGAATGAATTGTGCTCACAGTTCCCTTGAGTAGGCAGAAAAAAAATAAGAGAATGACAACTTAAACTATAACTAAGATTGATATCTTTGGTGTAGGAATGCTACAAAATCCAACTTCACTAATGATTGCGACAAATTGGCAAGAGGATCTTGAAAATCATAAAAGATTACATGTTCTTGATAATCAACAAAAAGACAGGAGTTGTCTTCAAAAATAATGATAATTGTTCTTCTTCATTAGACTCCTCATTTTTTGAACCTTGATTTACTTTTCATGTGTTTCACTCTTCTCATCTACAAGAAAAAACTCTGAATTTTCTTGAGGGAGTGCAAATGGAATAGTTGTGTCATTGTATAACGGTAGTGTCAAGAGTTAAGCCTTCATGTATATCAACAAAGTGTCATCTTGGCTTTTAAAAATTACTGAATAAAATGTCAATTGAATAAATGTATAATCATGAATAGATTCTACACTATCCAAGTAATCTAAAACAATTTTCTCTTCATTAACCTCTTGTAAATGTGGAATGCTATCAACATGAACTAGTTCATTACTTGCATCTTGATCACACAACAATTAAAAAATTGGCTGCAAATCTTCACCTACCTCGGGAAAAAGGACATAAACATCTACATCAAGTTCTTGATTGATTTCATCTCCAACTAAGGAAAAAATTATTGGTTGTTGGCAATCTAGCTGAATCTCATGGCAATTGTGCTCATCATTTACCATTTACTTCTGTTGTTTAAAAGAATAATAACAAGAGTGTTGCAAATTTTCATCAACTTTAGAAGATGGAACATGCTTGTCATAATTAACATCCTGCTCGGTTTAATTTTCATCCAAGAGAGAGGCTACCCTTTCTTCTTGGTGATGAAAAGGGTATTCATGAAGGGCCTCTAAAATTTCCTCATCCATGAACTCATTATCCTCATAAAAGTTCTCCAAATTTTCGATGAAACTCTCAAAATGTCCACAGCAATTTTGAACCAGCAATAAGGATGGATAAGAATCTTTAAAATTTCAAATAATATTGTATGAAAATGCTTTAAAGAACATAAACTAGTAGTTGGTAATTTTTCATACCATGACCTTACCTTTCCTTCCAAGGTAGCCATGAACATCCTCATGAGGCAATCTTCATGCCATTTAGCTTTAAGCCTTCATGAATGCATATAAAATTTGAAAATATGTAAAGCAACATCATCACCCTTCTCATCGTTGAACTTTGGAAAAAATGATTGCTAATCTATATAAGGCATACGATTTGGAAAACCAGGTATATGAGCATGATTCGTAGGCACATACCTCGTAGCTAAATTCATCTTGAAAACATGGAGACACTAGTGAAACTTGAAAATCTGGGTTTCATTTTATTGGAGTTGCCAAGTGAAAGGTTCAACCTTCTGATATCCAACTGCTATTCACCATCAGAAATTATACTTGATCCTTGACATTCACACCCAGGGATAAATGTGACCTTTCTGTCCTCGGCAACAGCGCCACAATGTTAGCACTCCATAAATCCATTAACACTGAGGGAAGGGATCCCAGAGGTAACCACTAACCACTCTGGGCTGGAAACTAGTCCTTTCCAACTAGAGGGGGCTCCCTCACTCAAGGAAACCAAATATTTTTAGACTATGAAGCACACATAGACCATATCTAAAGGGGTTTATAATATCTGTTGGAAATTGATGAAGGTTTCTAGTATATGGGTACTTGTGATCAGAAAATTACTAGCTTGTGATGCATATGCATATACCAACCAATTTCATGAACAATGGCCTGTTTCGGCACATACTTCAAAATAGACAATAAATTGTAGTGTAGTGGCAGATAAACAAAGAGATACTCATTCACTTGCGACAGAAACAAGTAAAGATTTGTTATTATATATTCATGATCAAGTATTAAGAGGAACACACGAAGAATAAAGGTGTAACATATTTCATTTGCAAGTGAAACATTTAAACACGGCCAAATTAGAGCAATGTAAGTTGAATTCTAATACGACTTATTTATTACACCCATAAAAATACTTCTGAAGAAAATGAAAAGGATGACAAATACACTAGAGAAAAACAATTTCGAAGCATCATACTGCAAGTATCTCTACAACGACAACTGGAATAACTTCAGCATTAAGCATTATCATTAATAAAAGAGCACAGCACAAATATGTCTGAAACATTTCACAATAATACCCTACCCCTTCTAACTTCCAAATTTTGGCATTAAATAGCCAAACAATATTTTAACATTATGTCACGATGCAAAGCATCTCTTATCCATGAAGTGGATCATATTGAAAACAAAATAGGGTATTTTAACACACTTATCAGTTTTTTCTTTAATAGAAAAACAAAAAACAAGAAAAGCTTGATAATTTTTAATCATATTATCTTGTCATGATAATTATCCAAATTCTAGTCTTCAGAAACATCAACCGTACTTTTTGCATAAAATAAAACAGGAAATAGCAATAAAGCCCTACAATGCGTAACAACTAGGTATGATGCCCTATTGGCATAAGTCTCCAAAAAATCAAATGCTTGGCTGATGAATAGTTGTTTGACCTAGATCCCAGCTCAGCAGCACATCATTCCACTCAATCTCTGACAGCTTGCACCTTCCAAAAGCTCATGAAGACCTGTGTGCAGAAGCTGCACAACAACTGTGTAACACCTGTAAAGCAGCCCATTTTTTTGGGTATATCTCCCAAATAGTAATAAGTGTGTAAAAACTAAAGGATTTTATTGTATATGACATTTTTATAAAGATAAACCTCTCTCAATTTCTCCAAATTCTTCCCCAGATTCCTAGAAAGTGCTCTGTAAAACAATGACTCAAAACACGAAATTTACGAATTGTGAAAAATGAGATTTGAAGATGCATTTGGAACTCTTGCTCAATTACACCTGTGTAAAAACAGGAGGATTTTATTGTTATTTGGCATGTCCTTGATAGAAGCCTCTTTTAATTTCCAAAAATTCTCCTCCATGTGATCGGAAACCGTTCTGTACAATTTTGACTAAAATAGAGTCTTTGTGTAGCACTCGGGAAGAGAAAACAGGGCTTTTTGTTAACAAGGTTAATCCTCTCTGTGGACAAAGACAATCCCTCTAGCCCAATGAGTGGGTCTAGCAACTTGAAAGGATAATCAACTAGACATCTTCCTATATTATAACTAAAAACTAGAACAAGAGAGAAGGCCTACCTTGTTTTGATGCTAATCTGTTTTCCTTTGTTGAGATCTTCGAATTGCTTGTGTCAAGGACTCGTTCCTACCTCTTTCAGCGCTTATGTACCTGCAAAAATGACCAAGAGACAACAAATCATTCCAAAACCAATGGTAAATCCAATAATAATCTATTTAATTGATCAAGGAATGCCAAACAAATACATACATGAACATATATATTGGGAAGATGAACCAATAGTTGTATTATTATTTAAACAATAAAGGGGAAGCTTACAACCATATCATTGATGTTGAAAGGCTCTCCTTGGGTAGTAATCCAAGTCCAATCCAAGAAACTCTCCAACACTCCTTCTCCAAGTCTAATGGATAACCTCTAAGCACAAGCTCAGCATAAGGGTGTAAATGGACATAGATCAACCATTTGGGAATGGTAGAGAGGAAATTTATAGTCCAGGAGAGGGATTTAGACCTCCTCCAAAGATATGATTAGCCGATTTTGAGCTTCATAAGGGCGATGATTCTCATTTTAGGGTTTCATGAGCCATTTCTTCAGGGAAAGCTCCAGATATTTTCCAAGCAAAGTTAAAGGAGGGATCTGAGATGTATACATTGACGAGTATAATGATCATGTTTCGGGCATCTCAGGGTATGTCACAAGGAAGTGCAGGAGGCAAGAAAAAGTATTGTGTAATAGATGCCTCCTAAAGTATGAAGGCAGAATGAGGAGTGATGGCTGAGATGTTTTACGATCTTTTGGCAAGGACAAGGACACACACTGTCAGGAGACCTACAAATCAAGGACGCATATACATATACATATCTAAGATAAAGACATGAATCCATGGCATGGACGTAGCCATCTAAATGATGAATACTAAATAAAATATCCATAGTATGGGTGCAACCATCCAGATAACAAGGATCGTCTTTAATATAAAGTTTCACGGTATGGTCGCAACCATTCGTATAGTAGAAACATGTGTACAATCATGAATAACATAAAACTCCATGCAGCCTGAGCCATAAGAGACAAGACTCGGGGTCTCGCGCTCCATCTTGACCTGACCAGCGTACGAATCCCAACATGCGAATAAATGTGTTGAAGTTGAACATGCTAGAAAACCACCTGATTACCGGTCAATGATGTGAACTGTTAACAAGTACAAGAGAAACCACCAATGATGACAATGTCTCACAAGGTACAATAGTACAATACATGAATGTGATAATGAAGTTTAGGTCGAACACTCGTGGAATCACCCGATCGAAAGCCAATAATGAAGACCTATTGTCGGATGCAAAGAATTGACCATTAAGGCATGCCAGCTCTAAGGTACTAAAAGGGAGTTCCTAAGTCATCTTCCTGGATAGTGAGCTAAAGTCGACAGGAAGTGACCTGTCGAAGGAGGGTAATGATGAGTCCCCCATCATCGACATGAAACAAGGAATAAAGTGGAATGGTATTTAGGACTGTAGCAATGACTCAAACAATGTATAGGTAAATAACTGCATATTGGACTTCTCTTGAACATATTGGCAACATGACTCCAAAGTGTGGCAACATCTAACTCAACATGGGACTAAATTTCATGATAACAGTGTGGAATAGTCAAATGAGAGCCAAGAAGGATCACCCAAACCCGGAAGGACAAGTGACTGAGTGAGGATATCCCAAACATGACATGAGAGAAGAAGAGTGTCATGTTCAAGAGCGACATGTTGCCTATACAAAGGATGCCTCATCTTCATTTCCCCCCGCTATTTCTAGAAAGTACCCCAATTATTTTTATCAAAATCTTGAACGGGATAGCATATGCTTGTTATATAAGATCATTCTTCGAATGAATCCATCCTAGCAAGTTTTACGATCCCTAGGAAGGAGAATCTTGGTCTCGTCACGGTAACGAGTATTTCGTCGCAAAATTTTAACAAGCCCGACGTAAGAATAACTCGATATCTTTTCATGATTAGAGAGTTTGAAAAAGAAACGAAAAAGAAAACTTCATCATGTCCCTTTTCGTAATTTGTCCCTCGAACCCGAAAAGGTACAAAACAATAACCGAGGGAACCTCTTGACCATGTCGAACAAGGTGTACCTTTTTCGTAAATAGTGAGTCTTAGCCCGAAAAAGGGGTAAACGTATACTGAGGTGTCATCGATTCATTTACTCTAACGAGTTCGAAATGACAAGTACTAGACAATATTTTCAATTTTTGAGAATCGAAAAAGAGCTGAAATATGACTCTAGAGGGGTTCATTTTTCGTTTATTTAATGAGTCTGAAAAAAGAGATAAAATAAAACTCCCATAATTGGTCAATAATGATCATTGTTCACATTGAAGACACCTAGAACTGCACAAGAAACACACCCATCACTGATATCGACAAAATATTAAAATATTTCACAAAATGACTTTCAAAACTTATAAATCGGTAAAAGTAATTTCATTTTTTACCATTTTACCAAAATAAGCTCTCAAAGTGCTTTTGTGCCCTAATTTCCTTGGTTTTCCAGTGGTTGTTGTAGGAGATCCATGGTACCATTTCATGATCCGTCTGCGACAGGTAAGAGCCTCATCCCTGCTCTTGCATTTCATTACTTGTTTATGCAATTTTAACGGTGAATTTTATGCTAGAAAGGAGTATTTTTAGAATTTAGTTCATCGATGACCATCGCGGGTATGGTCATCAGAACCATGATGGCCGTGCTCAAGCCCAAAGGCTCGTGCGATGGCACCGAGAGCAATGTTTGGAGGTTAAAAACTCATTTTAAAACAAAAAATGTTGATTTTTTATCCATGGAAAAAGCATTAAAAAAGTGTTTAAATGTTGCTTGCAGGAGAAATATGGTCTTGGAGTGGAAATAAAGAGGCCATGAGGCCGAGGATCACCAAGCATCTCAAGATCCGACGTGCATAAATTCTTTGAGGGATTGTGGCCTACTGAAATTCTTCTGGACCACAAGGTTGAAGGCACAGATGGAGTTGCTATGCTATCTGATCAGCCTTTGGGATGTAGATCATCAAAGGGAAAGAACTGGAATTGGAGGAGATGAACGTTTATTTCATCATGGGATTATCCCATCAAGGAGAAGCCATTCAACTCTTTGTATCTTGCCAAGGAGGTGAGGGTACCAGGAGTCTAGTCCATAGATATTGTCCTGGAACCGAGATAACCAGGTGAAAATTGCAACAATCACTAATAACCTCATTCTGAGAACAATTTTGTTCACCATGCCATATGTATCATGCATGCAAGCTTTGTATGAGGCTCCCAAGTCTCAATTTCAGTACATTATTGCTTGTTTTACCCCCACCATCTTCAACTGGTGTGGAGGCCTTTTGGCGAACATGAAGCGCCAACTGACCAAGGGTAAGTGTTGGCTTATTGGGGCTTGACCCAGGTTCAGAGCTGATTTAGCCAAACAAATCTCAGTACTACTGGCCCTTTCAGCAACAGTCAACGAAGCGCAGACTAAGGTCTCACCCGAAGTAGTATGGGAGGGTGCTAGAACCAGATTTCCGCACCTTGAGGATGTCTGATGAGTTCAAGTGGTTCGTGGTATGACCCTGCGCGCACATCGCTACTCGCACTTTCCCGTACCTAGCAGCTTGAGATGTTGCCTTCACACAACCCTACTCATGGGATGAATGTTGTGCTTTTGCATTACTACCCAAGACTTCATTGATATTCCACCGTTTAGTTAATTAACTTAGCCTACTTGCATGCTTTAAGTTATGCTTAACAATATAAACCATTCATATAGGTGCGCGAAATAAATAAACAGTATGTTTGCAATTCATATCAAACATGCATTAACCCAAGAACAGATATATGAATTGGTAACAAAACTTCTCTTTATTAATTTATTTCTCAGTTATAGACTCGACTCCACCCTACGCGCCCAGCTGCAGGGGTCCGCGCACTCAGCTTCAGACTACTAGGCCTCTGCACACTCAATTGCAAATCTTTCTCCTACTCAACAACCCAAGACACACTTAGTCACTTAGACTCTATCTTCTCTTCTTGATTCCTTCTTTCTATCTTTTACACTTAGAGCCTCTCTCTATCTATACAATCCCATGGTCCGCGGACCATGGGTAGGCCAACATTACATTACAAGACTAGGGTGGACAACTCTGTGACTCTATCATACATTTCGCGCTCTGCGCCCGTAATTCGTGGAGTCTTTACAACAATATCAGGTCTAAACTTGGGCTTTGAGCCCCAAAAGATGCCTTGCGGGGATTCCATGCCCAACAGGCCCCCAACACAAACATCGTGACTCACCCTCGAGTCACTCTATTGGCGCGGTGATCGTTTCACAGAATCCCTCCAACTTCTCGAACCGTTTGAGGTCAGAAGCGCACTGAGCTGCTTCTTGTTGGATCTGTTGCATTCGTTGTTCTAAGACCTCTGTGTTTGAATTATTTCCATACATCTGTATTGGCATTTTTTTATAGTCCCATGCCTTTGTCCGGCTCCTTGGAGTGTGAATACTCTGCTTATGTCGGCTAGTCAGATAGTTGGCCCACCCGTGTAGGGCTTCAAGTTGTTGCCATTCACTTTGCCTAGGAAGGGTTCTCCATTTAGTTTGACCAGTTGTACTGCGCCTCCGTCTGTGACCTCCTTAACCACGTATTGTCTGAGCCAATGCTTTTTTAACTTTCCTGGGAATTTTTCAAACTTACTGTCATACAACATCACTAAATCATTTACCTTGAAGGTGTGCAACTTAATATGGCGATCGTGCCAGGCCTTTTCTCGTTTCTTTTGTACCTGCTGATGAAAACTAGCCAAGATCCTTTCCTCCTCAAGTTATTCCAATTGCGCAAGCCTTTCTTCCAGAGCTTCGCGGTCTGTCATACCTGTGAGGGCTGCTATGCGTAGACTAGTTACGATATATTCCATCAACATGACAGCTTCCACGCCATAAACTAACCGGAAAGGTGTTTGTCCCGTCAATTTCTTGCATGTTGTCCTGTAAGCCCATAACACTGCAAGTACGCATAGGTCCCAATCACTTCGCTATGTGTTACATACTTTGTTCAATGTAGTCTCCAGTATTTTGTTGAATGCTTCTAATATCCCATTGGCTTGTGGGTGATACGGTGTGCTTTTCTGATGATACACCTGGAACTCTTCTGTGAGCGCGTTGATGGTTTCATTCAAGAAATGTGTACTGCGATCACTCATTAAGATTTTTAGACAGCCAAATCGGGTCAACACATGTTCAAACAAAAACTTCGCAGTCGTAGCAGTCGTGTAGTCTTTGACCGGCTGCGCTTCTGCTCATCATGTCAGGTACTCCGTCAGAGTGATGATGTAGCGTGCACCTATTTTTCCCTGGGGTTTGATAGGTCCCACAAAGTCAATTACCCATTTCTCGAATGGCTACAGTGTCATTTGTGGATTCAATGGCATCTCGTCCCTCCATGGTAGTTTTTCCATTGTTTGGCATATATGGCATGCCTTACAGTGTGATTTCGAATCCTGGTGATGGGTTGGCCACCACAACCCTGCGCGAAGAATCTTTTGTGCGGTCACTCGTCCTGCATAGTGTCCTCCTGCAGTGCCCTCATGTGCTTCCACGAGGATCTGACTTCGTTTGAATTTGGGTACGCACCTTCGCAATATCTCATCATTTCCCATTTTATATAGTGCCCCGCGATGATAGAAAATTTTGCCACTTGCACCACCAATTCCTTCTTTTGTTGGACGGAGCATTCCTTCGGCATGGTCCTTGTTGTCAGAAAGAGGATTATATCTTCGAAGTGCTCGTCCGCAACGCATACAGAAAAGAGTTGTGCGTCAGGTAATCCTTCCTCCAAACTAGTCGGTTCCTCGCCTGTCTCAATACGCGACAAGTGATCTGGTCCTATGTTTAGGTGTTGAGTATGGAGCATGATTGTTCAGAGGTATTTGTTTCAGCCGGATGTATACCCCAGGAAGTTTGTACACCCCTCCACGTGAGGGGGAGTGGAGGGGACTTGTCCCCTCCGTGGGGGTTCTAGAGGGCTGATCCCCCCCCGGCTGGGGTGTCTGGGGGCCAGCAGTCCCCCGGCGGGGTTACGGGGGCAGCGCCCCTAAAGCTATAAAAAAATGTAAAATTTCCTTGTAAAAGTATAGTAATTTCTAGTCAATATAGGTCGTTCATTAGGCGGATGATCTGACGGTAGAAGTTATGTTTAGTTTAGGGTTTTTTGCCCTAGAAGGCAACCCCTCTCTTTGCATGAGGGCATTGTATTGAGGCTGTGAAATAGATGTGTATTCTCCGAGCGAGAAACAGAGAGGTGAGACTATGAGAGAAAATAGAGGATATTACAGCGGATCTATTGTAGGTTGTGTCTATTCATTTTCCTAGATAATAGAAAGGAAGGACTGGTTGTTCGGGGTGGACATAGCCCAAACTGGGTGAACCACGTATATCTGTATCTTTCTGGTTTTATGCATTTTCTGTGTTTATATTTATGCAATATTCTATGCGTTCCATTGCTCTGTAATATATAATTTTCTAACATCAGGCACCCAGGTTTTACCACAACCTCAAAGTCATATTCTTGGAACAATAACAGCCACCTACATAGGCGCCCCCCCAACACAGTCTTATTAACCAATTACTTTAGCGCGGAATGGTCTGTATACATTTTGAAATGTCCTCCTAGAAAATAATGCCAATAGTTTTGGAGCATGTACACCATCGCCAACCCCTCGCGCTCGGTTGTGGAATAGTTCTTCTCGAATTTGGACAATTTACGACTTGCAAACGCGATAGGGTGATCCAAAATTCTCCGCCCTCTTGTATGAGCACTGTTCCCAGCGCGATACACAATGCATCAACATGGACATGAAACGCCACATCCCATTTTGGAAAGACCAGGATTGGAGCGGAGGCCAGTTTCCCCTTTAGGACATCCAGGCTCTTCATGCAATCATCATTCTAGCAAAATGTGACATCCTTTTTCAATAGTTTTTCCATCAGCGCATTGATTTGGACATAGCTTTTGATGAACTTCCTGTAGTAGCCTGTGTGTCCCAAGGTAGCGCACAACTGTTTAACACCTCACGGTGCTTCCAAATTTAGAATCACTGCAATCTTCGTGAGGTCCACCATCAACCCCTATTTGCAGACCACATGTCCCAACAGGTTCCCAAAGGGAACGAGGAATGTGCACTTCTTAAGGTTCAACGCAATCTGGTGTCATCGACAAGTATCTAGCATCAAGCGTAAGCTTGCTACATGGTTCTTAACTAATCCAAAGACATTCCAATCATCCAAATAGACCTCCAAGAACTTTTGGATGTATTCTTTGAATGCAGCAACAACGATGCGTGAAAAGGTGGCTAGCATGTTCTTCAACCCAAACGGCATAATGGTGTATTGAAAGCAGCCCCATTATATTACGAATGTCGTCTTGCTCCTATCTTCCAGTGCAATTTTGATCTGGTGGTACCTTGAGAACCTGTCCGTGAAAGAGTATGCTTCTTGTCTGCCAACATTTTCCAATACTTCATCTGTGAACAGTGTCGAGAAGGGGTCGTGTACACAGGCATCATTCAACTTCCTGAGGCCCACGCATATTCTTATCTTGCCCTTCTGCTTTTTCTCCTGTACTACCATAGGGCTCACCCAGTCGGATTCTTCCACCAACTCAATAATTCTGGTTTCAAGCATTTTGTCTAGTTCTACGCGGACCTTTTCCTTATACTTTGGATTCAAGCAGTAAGGCCTCTGCTTAACCGGCTTCGTGTCAAGTTTCAGGGTGATCTTCATCATTCCTAAGTTGTCAACAATCCCTTTTAAATCCATAATCTTGGTCAGGAATAAGCCTTGGTACTCGCGGAGTAACTCAGCGACCTTATCCACCGTGGCATCATCCCAATAATCATTGGGTGTTGCATATTTTGGTTCAGACTTCCTCCCAATGTTTACCTCCTTTGTTTTTAACGGTGCAGTGATGTCAAGATCTTCGATCAATGGTCTTTGAACCTCGCGACAACCTTCAGTTTTTGGAATGTTAATTTTCCATGGATCCTCATCATCCTCCTCAATATTTACATTGTAACACTCCAACACGCAACTCAGCTGGGTCACCCATTTTGGTTGAAGCACTTCCATTAGCTCCTGGGGTATTTTGAAGATAGTTACTTTTACTGCTTGTAGTGCATCATCAACAGTATCCCACCAATGATCTTCAAACGTGAAGGTTAACAAGAATCCTTCGCACAAGATATCCCATAAGCTCGTGCCATGGTGGAGCTTTGTCTCAGTATACCAATTCATGGGTATGATATCCAGGGTATGATAGAACAAATGCACCCACTCAGGTTGTGGCTCTTCCTCGTAGACCTTAGTCCATTTTGCTAGGTGCGCACATGGATCACCTTGTCCGTCATACTTGTTTGTTAGCCACATCTGAGGTTTCCCAAATCGTAGGCGTATCATTCTTCTACATTCCCGCCAGTCCTCAAAATTATGCTAGTGCGTACCCCACCATCTTGCGGGCGTAGCGCGCAGTGCTCATTTCAGAGCGTCGAAATGCTATAGTTCCAGTACTTCTTTTTCAAATTTGTTCAGGAAAACTTCTACCTCAATCAATCTATCATACATAGGCAGATCTATTGCCTTTGTTGCTACACAGCATAGTGACTTTATCATCATGTTGCAGTTGAGCGTGGTTACCTTGTGTAACTAGTTCTGCCATCGTTCTATCTCCTCGTCCGAATTTGAGGTGCAAGAGCTTTTGCACTCCCAAGAAATCCTGCCATCTATTGTTAGATTCACCCAGTCCTACTCCATAGTGGTTATCTTGTAGATACAGTCTAGATCATCGTCGTTGTCGCAGTCGCACACCGGATCTATGTAGCGTGATCTTTCCACAGGGTCTAGAGGTACCACTATGCGTAGTGACTTTTTCTCAAAAATCATCTTGCGCTTCTTTAGATTTATCACCCCATTCATATCAGTGGCCCAATCTATTCCCAGTAGCGCAGGATAGGGATTGTTGTCATCAACAATCTCTATCACTTCAAAATCTGCAAGCACGCTCACACCTTCGATATCTACCATTATTCACTACAATCTTCCCATTGGTAGGATATTTTGTCGGTTCGCCATTCACAATTGAATAGGAGACCATTGCAACGCGGGCCTACCCATGTGCACCCATGTCTGCTTTGGTAGGATGTTTGCATCTGATCCTAGATCCAAAATCACTTGATCCATTTCATATTCCCCAATTTGCGCAGTCAATCTCATCTCCCTTCCTATTCGCGTTGTGTGCTTTTCGAGCTTCCGGACTACACGTGGTTTTCTTGGTCCCACACATCTTGTGATGAGTTCTTGCAGCCCCTTCACTTCTTTGTTATCGCGTAACAACTTCATACATGTCTCTAGAAAGGTAGTGAGCATTGATGGGTCCATCTCCGGTTCTAGTTTGTCTTTAATACCTGAAGTGGAGGACTCCATGAAGCTCTTCTTAGCTTCCATGAATGTCTACTTCGCGCACTCCAAATTGAACTCAGGTTCCTTTGTTGGAGCCTTGCGAACCCAAGCACTCTCTTTGGGTTGCTTGCCCTTTTCATCCCCTATCGTGATACCACATTATGGGCACGCGCCCTATGGGAAAATTGCCCCATTGGCGTGGGTCTGTGCCAGAAACCTGCGCCAATGGGCGCAACCCCTAAATTCAAAATCCTCCCCATAGGGGATGAAAGTGCAACTAAAAACAAATTCTAAACAGATGGAAATGGAGCTAAGGACAAGACCTCTTACCTGACATGGACGGTGCTCGAAATGGTCCACTGGATTTGTCACAATCGCCAACTGAAGGTTGCACTCCAAAAGCCCTAATGTCGCTCTCCAAAGGTAAAAGTGAAAAGTAATTTTTTATTTACCATTTTCACCATTTTATAACTTTTTGACCCCTACATAGGTTTTAAAAGGTCATTTTATGAATATTTATGTCGAAAATGGATTTTACGCCGATTTCTTGTGCAGCGACAGGTGTTTGTGCAGTTTTGGTGCCGAAACGAGTTGTATTTTATACTTTTTTGGACTCGGTAAATACACGAAAAAGTCACTTTGGAGTCATCTTTTGATCTTTTCTAACTCTCTAAACGTGAAAAGAATGCCGAGTTGGCCCTCTTGACTCGTTAAACAGACATGAGAGGCGGTCGTTTTTAAACCCTTTTTCGACCGTTTAAAAACGAAAATATTGTCGGACCCTTGTCGTTTCCAGTTTGTTAATGGTCATGAAGCGACGTGGTTTTGATTGCTTTTTTAATTTTTCAGATCATCCCTAATCTAGCTCTTAATTCCTGTCTTAATGGCCTGCCATCTGCTCCCTTCTACCTTCAATTAGACCTCTTGTCATGAACAGTGACATCAATGGTCACCTCCCAGCCTACCTGCATAGCAGCACAGCCCATTACACGCGACCGCGACCATTGTGACATACTAGCCCTACGCGGGACCTCCCTTTCATGCAGCTTTCCCACAGATTTATTTATAGTCCCGCGCCTCCTTTCAACTACTTGGAGTGTTGATACTGTGCTTCCTATAGATAGTCAGGTTATCGCACTCCTCGTGTGAGGCTTCAATTTTCCTGCTAACTGGGGTCATTAATCGAAAATTTATATTAGCAATAGCCATCTAGCCTTGCAGCAAAACTTTCTCCATTACAGGCACCAGGACTATCTCACATTTCTGACTCCATATGCCCAATGTATTAGTATCTTCTGCACTCTTCATGCCCTTCTTACAACAAAAGTTCACCAACCAAAGTCTCAAAAACAGGAAACTGAAACTTTTAACTAGCCTAAAATATTCACAACGCATAGCTGAAAACTTAAAGAGAGAGCCCTCTCTCATTATAGATAGGCTAGGATCTATAATCCAAAGGTTGGTTAGTGGTTACCCCGGCCGTATTCCCTTGGGAGTCATAGGGAACAACCTGGGTGTTAACAGAATGGAAGGCAAGAGGGGCAAGTGGATTGCCAATATTCTGGAATATGATATTGAAATCAAACCAAAAAAACTTATAAAAGGACAAGGGATAGCTAAACTAATGACTGAGACTAACTTTCAAGCCCTTGACATCAATGAACTGGAAATGAACAGGAGTCGGCGACTCCACAGATCAATCAAGCCTTTTTACAATCACCTTGGTATGCTGACATATTTTTAGTATTATTAAACCCGCAAGCTCCTCGAGGGTTATCCAGAACCAAGAACAGATTCCTAAAATTGAAGGCTGCAAAATTTTGTATCATAGACAATGTTTTATTTTGGAAAAATCATGAAGGTGTCCTGCTCAACTGCCTAACTTCAGATGAAGCTGATAAGGTTCTTAGAGTATTTCATGCAGGAGACTGTGGAGGGCACTTATATTGGAAATCCACAGTGGATAAAATCCTGAGGGCTATATTTTATTGGCCCTCCCTCTTTACTAATTCAAAAAAGTTTGTAATGTCATGTCATAAATGTCAGATCTTTGAAGGAAAGAAAAATTTACTTCCCTTACCCCTTAGGCCCATTTCAACTGAAAAACCATTTCAACAATGGGGCTTAGACTTCATTGGGGAGATTCACCCTTCATCCTTAGGCCAGCATAGATGGATCTTGACAGCTACTGATTACTTCACCAAATGGATAGAGGCCATACCTTGTAGACAAGCAAATGATTCAATTATCATTCAATTCCTAGAAACCAACATCTTGTCTAGATTTGACTACCCAGAGAAGATCATAACAGATAATGCAGCTGCCTTTAAATCCAAGAGAATGATCAGCTTCTGTCACAAATATCATATCACCCTAGGTCATTCCACAGCCTATTACCCTCAAGGAAATGGCCTAGCTGAGTCCTCCTATAAAAGCCTAATCAACATCATTAAAAAGGTCTTGGAGGAGAACAAAAAGAATTGGCATAAGAAGCTGGTAAATGCACTATGGGCAGATAGGTTGAGCACTAAAATATCTATTGGTACTAGCCCATATGAGTTGGTATATGGCCTGGAAGTTGTGTTCCCCTCATCCTTTGGGATCCCTGTGATCAAATTGCTGCAGGAAATACAGGCCGAACCCAATGATATCCAGAGAAGGATCAATCAAACAATTCACTTACAACAAACAAGGGAAGAAGTGTATCATAGGACCCAGGTTCTACAAGAGAAGCTTAAAAAGGTGTTTGACAAAAGAACAAAAGCTGAGGACTTTTTCATAGGGAACAAAGTATTGAAATGGGACTCTAGGAGGGAAGACAAAGGAAAGCATGGAAAATTTGACTTTCTGTGGAAAGGGCCATTTGTAATTCAAGCTGTGCAAGGTAACAATACCTTCTTCCTCAAGAGTCTAGATGAGTCAAACAATGATGAAGGCCCAGTGAATGGGATAATGCTCAAGCACTACTATGATCGATGAGCATAGGATAGCCCCATATTGTACATAAATGTCTATATTTTCAAGCATTTTTTCTTTTTACAGTAGATATATAGAAGATAAACTATAACAGATTTTGAAGAATGATCAGCAAAATCATATCAAAAATAACATAGATACTTGAAAAATCTCAATGAACAGAAATGACCAAGGTCTTCAGAGCAGAAAACCAATGATAGGCAGTGATACATGTTAGCAAGTCATGAAATGTTAATCCTTGCACTAAAAAGGTCATGAGACACTGCATACCAGCTCACTGGTTGCAGATCAAAGGTGGAAATACTAGAGCAAATTCACTACAGTGAGAAGAAGAAAATAAGGCCATCTGACCTGTTGTTCTTGGCTTTCCACCAGGAAAAGCCATCCCCAAGTGGAGCCACTGTTAGGTTCCTATACCAATAGGTTTCATCTTTCATGATTGATAGTGGAAGGGCTAAATATGTTCATCTTTGTAGGCTGCAAAGGTTCCATATTTTGTGTACATGCTATGAAAATTAAAAAATGAAAAGAGGGTATGCCTTAAAAGAATAATCAAAAGGCAAGAAAATCAAATGTTCAAGAAAAAAGTGAAAATGAACCCCAAACTAAAGACCAGGAAAGTGGCCAGTCAAAATGCCACTACTATCTTTTGGGCAGTATCATGCTCTGCAAATACTGCTGCTTGATGGATGGCCGAATAGTCTAAACTGGACCATGCCATGTTTAAATTTCTTGCTACAGAATAGAGAATGTTCCCTGACCAAACAGCTCAAGCCTGGCAGATGACTAGCTAGGTAGAGAAATGAAGGTGCCCGACTGCTTAATCTGGGTCCTTGGAAGAAATAAGGGTAGATTTTAGATAGGAGGGCAGTCAAAAGAAAAAGAGGACAATCAGGGTTTGCTAATTCAAGTGCACCCACTTTAAATGAAGAAAAAATGTT